>PVJS01000454.1:91055-130579 GCA_004027185.1 Glis glis | reverse complement strand
ATCATCAGCATCAGTAACAATTACTATTATACATATAACCGATAACAGACATGAAGATTTATACATATAATAGAAATAAAGCACATAACATAGAACACCTTACAAATTCCAGGCACTACTCAGAAATGGTTAGGGATAGCCGGGCGTGGTGGTGCACACTTGTAATCCCAGTACTTGGGAGGCTGAGACCAGAAGATCTGGGTTCATGGGCATCCTCAGCTACTTAGTGAGGCCTCCGCAACTTAGTGAGACCTTGTTTCAAAATAAAGAATAAAACATAGGGCTGGGGGTGTAGCTCAGAGGTAGAATGCCCCTGGGTTCAATCCCCAGTACTGCCAAAAATAAAAAAATTAAAAAAAGAAATGGTTAGGGATTAAGTCAACTTCAACACATCCTAATAGGTCCTAAATTGTCACTGGGGTTTACTGGCAGCAAAGAGCTACCGACGGACAAGAGCTTCTCACTGGATTCTGCCCTGCAGTATCCCATGCGACCCCGTCCACCTGCAGGGAGGGGAGGCTGATGTCCCAGGATGATCCCTACCTTCATTTTACTATCTACTCTCCACTCTCCTCCTCAGTAGACATAAAAGTACCTGGCACATTGAATTCTAATTAGCTGATGATCCTACAAAGTGCACACTGAGGATCTTGGTTTCTAAAGAATCTATGACAGTCCTTGCTATGGTTTGGTTATGGTGTAAGTGGGTTCCTCAGGGGTGTGTAGTTGAAAGCTCCATCCTCAGGTGCCGATGTTGGGATGTGGTATGGGACCCCAAGGAGGTGGGACTTAGTGAGAGGTAATTGGGCCATGGGGGTGCCACCTTCCAAAGGATGTAGCAAGTTCCCACGCAATCCTGATTTGTTCTACGAGAGTAAGGTATTAGGAAAGAGCAGGCCTGGCCCCTCCCCGGTCTCTGACTTCCTGTCGCCGTCCTTACCAGAAGCCAAACAAACAGGCAAGCAAACTTTCAGTCTCCAGAACTCTGAGATAAATATGTCTCTTTTTTTAAAAAAAATAAAGACCCAGCTTCAGGCATTTTGTTACAGTAACCAAAAACAAACTAACAGCCCCCTCCCCATCAATTAATCCTTAAAATTGCCAGCAGCATTTCTGAGCACATTCCACATGGAGCAAAGGCTGAGCGGACTGCCAGCTCAGGTCTGCGGGAGATGCTGCCCATCTTCCTGGACTGAGGATAACCTGGCCCTTATACACACACACACACACACACACACACACACACACAGGAAGGAAGGAAGTCTCCACCAGGGATAATCTAAGAGGCTCCCCCAGGGAAGTGGGAGATGGGCGACCACCCAAGCTCCAGCTAGGTTATAAACACTACTGGGAACAATTGCACTGCCTCTACTTTCCATTTTTAATTATTATGTATTATTTTAAAGAAAACTCAAAGTTGAGGCTTGCCACCTTTTGAGTGCTAATTCTGTAGCGCCTAAGACACAGGTTTGTTCTGCTTGCCCGGCTCCTCTGGAGGAAAGCAAAGCAGATTTGAAAACCCCCCTTCAGAGCTTCGACCTTGCATAGCTCTAACTTGCACATGTGCCCTAGAAGGCAGCTTCCCCGTTGATCTGGCGCCACAATTACAACCCCGCAAGCAGCGAAGTGACGCCTTCATCATGAGCCACTCTGAAACGCAGGGGCATCCCTGCCTTGCTCCACTGGAGCTGCTGTAACAAAATGCCAGACTTATGGGTGACTTATAAAGAGCGGGAGTTATTTCTCACAGTCCTGAAGGCTGGAATCCACTGAGGACCCACTTCCTGGAACATAGTGTCCTCACAGGGTAGAAATGGCAAAGGGTCAAATTCAGGTCTCTTTTACAAGGGCACTAATTCTATTCATGAGGGTCCCCGCCTCCCAAGGGCCCTACCTCCTAATCCATCACCTTGGGGGTAAAATCACAACATCTGAATTTTGGAAGGACACACGCCTTCAGACCAAACAGTGGTGGTCACGTGCTTTCATTTATGACTTGTTTCGCCATTCCCAATGGTGTCCGGGTATAGAAGACAAAAACATGGCCATCTCTTTATTCAGTACCCATCTGCACATGATAGAGGGCATAAAGGAGAAAAAGGATTTGAGGATAAAGATTAAAACTTAAACCCAGACACCAAATGAAATTAAAGGACGGCGTGCATGTCCCTTGGATAAATTTACATATATGAAACTGATATTATGGAAATGAAGATGTGCTAAGATACCTAAATATTTATGACTATCAGGCCCCAAATTAATCTAGATGCTGAAAAGCAAAGGTTTGAAACTGAAAAATTCACTCTAAAAACTGTCCACATATTCTACAATAAATAATGATCATTCTTGATTAATCCTGCCATCAGAAACTTAAAATAAAAGTATGCTTCATTTGTAATGCATACAAAATATGCTTAGTTAAAATAATGCCATGTAATAAGGAAAACGCAGAACTGGACAAACTGGGAAGATGGGTAGTTTATGAAAAGAAGGCCGGGCATGGTGGCGCACGCTTGTAATCCCAGTACTTTGGGAGGCGGAGACCGGAGGATCCGGGTTCGCGGCCAGCCTCAGCTCACACTCTCTCTCTCTCTCTCTCTCTCCCCCTCCCTGTCTCTCTCTCTCTCTCTCTCTCTCTCTCTCTACTTAGTGAGGCCCTCCGCAACTTCGTGAGACCCGGTTTCAAAATAAAGTATAAAAAATAGGGCCGGGGGTATAGCGCAGAGGTAGAACACCCCTGGGTTCAATCCCCGGTACCGCAAAAAAAAAAAAGAAAAGAGTAGAACTGAATTAAGGAAGCACAAACATGGGAGGTCCCGCAAATTCACTCCAATCTGAAGTGTGTGGATCTGTCCAGGACATCATGCAGCCAGGGGGAGGGGGGTAGACACGCACAGGTTCTTGCAGCCAGTGGTAGCCTCCTACCACTTTCCCAGGTTGATTCCTCCTTTTCTACGGCTTAGGAAATTAATCCTATCATATAGAACACAGGACTCCACACCGCAAAATCTCTCCAAGGGAACTACCATCTATATGTGCCTGCCTGTGCATTTTTTTTTTTTTTTTTTGCGGTACCGGGGATTGAACCCAGGGGCGTTCTACCTCCACGCTACACCCCCGGCCCTATTTTTTTTTTATTCTTTATTTTGAAACCGGGTCTCACGAAGTTGCCTGTGCATTTTAAACCACGGGCTAACCGAGAGGCCCAATTCAAAACCTGCATTATTAGTGGAATAAAATTATAGCTCTTTATTCCGCTCCCTCTAGCTGCACTATGTTTGGGGGTGAGGAGCAGGACCTCTTTCAGGATGAAGCACTGGGCACAGGTAACCCCCTCTAGGGTCCACATCCTGCCCTAGAAGACCATGCTCAGTTAGAAGGCAGCAAACTATATGGCTTGGTAGGGGGTGAGAGGGAACAGTGTCCTATTCTGACAGGTAAAAGCTCTCTATGATAATCAAATGGTAATCAACTTAAAACACCCCCTCTACTATGATTGGGATATGGTCTGAGTGTCTCCGAGGCTTCGTGTGTTGAAATTTAATTCCCAACGTGAGGTATGGAGAGGGAGGAAACAGTGTGACTAAGGTGTTTAAACAGGGACCTTTGGCAGATGACTAGGACTGGACAAGGTCATTGGAGCTGGGCCCCTGTGAATGAACAGTAAAGACTGTATAGGAAAAGGGAGAAAGACCGGAAGACAGGCAGAAACACACACACACACACACACACACACACACACACACACACACTCTCACTCTTTCTCTCTCTCACTCCCCCCATGCCATGTGATGCCCCGCACCGCCCTGGGACTCCGCCAGCAGGAAGCCATCACCAGATGCAGCCCCTGACCTTGGACCTCAAGAACCACAAGCCAAAATAAACCTCTCTCCTTTGTAACTTACTCTGTGTTATTAGCAGCAGAAAATGGAGCAAGACACCCTTTAATTAAATTAACACAAAAAAAGATCAAAGGAAAGGCCCCAAGTTTGGCTCTTGTTTTGTTTTGTTTTGTTTTCTTGCAGTAGTGGGCTGAAGCCAGGGGTACTCTATCTACCACTAAGCTATACCCCAGCCCTTTTTATTTTGCATTTGAGATAGGGTCTAACCAAGTTGCCCAGGCTGGCCTTGAACTTGTGATCCTCCTGCCTCCACCTATCGAGTCACTGGGATTACAGGCGTGCAACACTGCATCCAGCTTCAGGAGTGATTCTAATAAACACATTTTACTACTGATTCTTAATAAAAAATATTTTCAAATGATGCTCACTGTTAATATTTTAAGGAAACAATTTCTGATTTCAAAAGAATATATTCTTAGCATACATTCTTAAAGCTTTTTTGTTTTTGTTTTTGTTTTACTATGACCTCAATGTACACACCCAACTGGTGCAGTACAAAAGCGTTATTTCCCAGTCTGAGGAGAAAGGTGTGGAAATTCCAGGTAACGGAGACCATGAGTGGACATAGTCGCTGCATTCTGTATGACTGTGAAAGTCTGCTCTGCTGGTAAATCCCGCCAGACTCTGCCCTAAACTAATGGCTCCCCTCTTGGCCACTGCTACCCTTTTCCTGTGCATGGTCCCCATGCACAGGGTGACAATATGGGCAGGTGTGTTCTTACACACCACCTCCCTCCCCCACAGAGGATGGCCAGCCAACTGTGTCACAGTGGCCCGCTGAGTCCCTCCCTGTGAGGTGGCATGCTGAGCACACTGGGAAGATCCCGGCCTCCGTGCCTCTGTGTACTGGTGGAGGTCACGTTCCACCACATGCACCAGGAGGGGGACAGCCAGCGTGCAAAAGGTAGAGAGGGTAGCGCTGGCAGGCGAGGGGCTTTCCAGGCTCCCCAAACCCCACTTCAAGCCCTGCTCCCTGTCCCAGAGGCCTGCTGACATCCTCGACATCCTCTTCATAAGACAGCTTGTCCTTAGGCTGAATTCCTCTCCTGCTTCAGGAAGCTCAAGGGGGTGGGGGGGGGGTCCTGCCACCTGCCACTCCGCCTCCAGGAGCACAGCTGAAGAAGACAGGGAGGAAAGGCAGACGCAAACAAGCTAGACTCACAAAGTCCAGCTCGAACGCCAAAGAACTTCCCGTGATTTAAAGAGAAGCGGAGGCTGAATGGATCGGAGAGACACATTTGCTGTGAGTTCGCGCTGCAGTGTAGACATCTCTTCAGCACGAGATGGGATGGGGAACTCTGAATTTCCAAGATCCCATGTTTTTTTTTTTTTGTTTTTTTTTGCGGTACCGGGGATTGAACCCAGGGGCGTTCTACCTCCGCGCTACGCCCCCGGCCCTATTTTTTGTCCTTTATTTTGAAACCGGGTCTCATGAAGTTGCGGAGGGCCTCACTTGGTAGAGAGAGAGAGAGTTGAGGCTGGCCGCGAACCCGGATCCTCCAGTCTCCACCTCCCAAAGTACTGGGATTACAAGCGTGCGCCACCACGCCCGGCCCAAGATCCCATGTTTGATTTCCCAGAGACGAGAGTGAACAACCCCCGGAGCTTCAAAGAGTGCTTCTGTCCCTCCACGTATAACGGCCATTCCAGAGAGTCCACAGTGCCTCTGTGCACCTTTGCACGCAGTCCCTGGGTGGGAGGGCTGGACATCGGTGTCCGGCTTCAACGGAACCATTTAGTCATTCCCACTGGCCAAGGTGGTCATGTGAAAGTTTTCCTTCTGTATTTTCCAGTCTTGGTGGGTGAGTACACTCTGCATGATTAGCCTATTTTTGATAACCTGCTTCCACTGACCCACACAGAGAAGATGAACAGCAGCTACCGCCTTCACCCACGCTGTGCCGGGTGGCCAAACACTGGCTCATTAATCCCGCCCACACTCTCTCGGGCGTCCCTGGGCAGATGTGGCTTCCGGGTGTCAGAACCACCTGTGCCCTTCTCTATATGGCCAGGGCGGAAAACCTGAAAGCTACATTTCCCAGGCCCTTGCGAACTGGATTCTTGTTAGGGTCTGCCAAAGGGGTTCCGGTCAACACTGAAAGGCAGGAGGAAGGGGGCACCGCCACCTCCTCCACCTCGGCTCCTGGCTAAGGGGCAGCAAAGGCTCCTGCAGCAAGGGGCTGGGGCGCACCTGCTCATGAACTCTGGGAAACTCCCGGGTTCTACTTCTGGTCTCCAGCCCTAAGGACAGTGGCAGCTTCCTGAATTTCTGATCTTTGGCCCCTCCAGCCTTTCACAGTCTTTCCTAAACAGTCCCTGTTCCAGACTGCCACTATAAAATACCTAAGAGTTTTCTATTTCCTAATGCAGACTCCCAGGGGTATGCGGGGGAAACCCAAAGCCAGCAGAGAAAAGCAGAGGTCACCCGAAAAAAGAAGTCAAAAGTGATGATTCACAACTGAGTCAAAACAGAGCAAAACCCAAGGGCTGTGTCATTCCTGAGTTACCTGTGGTCTGAATGCGAAAGATCCCTGGAGCCTGGGCTGAAACTAGCCCGGCTGCAGTGACTGAGCTAGAACCAGCCGAGCCGGCCGGAGGAGGAAGGCAGCCAGCTGGCTCATATCAGCCGCCACTGGCTAAACCTCGAAGAAAATTCACAAATTCCTTTTCCTGGTCATGTTTAAAATAGAGGTCCCCAGCTTGGCCAGAGGGACAACTCAGGGCAGTCAGAGTACAACGGCCTCCACGGGCAGGTGGCAGGGTACAGGAGGTAGGCCCCGACCACAGTTGGGGGACCAAAGGTCCCTAAGGACAGGCACTCTGCACTGTCAGTCATGGTGACAGAACATCCTGACACCTCCTCCAAACTTTCTTTGGCTGCTTCCAGAAGATACTAAAAGTTCAAGGTATTTTGAATGCTTATAGAAATTAAGGGGCAAAAAAGGAAGAAGCTAGCAGGGCATGGTGGCGCGCTCTTGTAATCCCAGTACTTAGGAGGCTGAGATAGGAGGATTGCAGGTTCGCCGCTAGCCTCAGCTACTTAGTGAGGCCCTCCGCAACTTAGTGAGACCCTGTTTCAAAAAATAAAGAAAAAATAGGGCTGGGGGTGTAGCTCGGAGGTAGAATGCCCTGGGTTCAATCCCCAGTATCTCAAAAAAAAAAAATGGAAGAAGCTGGGTGTTTTATAGAAAATCCAGGATGCACAGTTGCCACAGAGGGAACAGAAGCTGGGGGGTCCCAGCTGGGGACACTGAGCAGTGCACAGGAAGCGGGAGTTGATGGTGACCTTGAACAGCAGAGCAGACCCCCCAGTGTTCCCCGAGGAGGGGCCCAGCCCAGGCTTCTGCAGACTGGCTTCTCCCCAGAGCTGGCCTGCAGCAAGGCACAAGCGCAGGGCCACACCCCAACAGGCCAAACCGATACACAATGGGTGCATTTTTCCACGTTATTTCCTAGTTAGTGGAAGGCGTTCACTTCATAAGCAACTGAAGATCAACGATTATGACTTCGACTCTTTGGTTTGTTTTTTTTGTTCCAATAAGGAACTCTGACCAGTAGCTATTCCATCCCTCTTATTTACAGATAATGAGATTATGCGCATACAAAGAAAACAAAAATTCACATCAGAAGAATGCAAGCCACTGGGTTGGATTCCTGGACCCTTGGAGGTCCGAGGTATTCCTCATCTTCATTGTGATGGCCAGGCTGGGGGGGTCAGAAGGAGGGGCTGATTTTCAAACAGTTGTAATCAGCTGATTCCTCCTCCCTTGAAATGCAGTAGGAGGCAGAAGGCTTCTTTGTCTAGAGCAGAAGCTATTTAAGTTAAGTCATGAAATCATACACATTGAAGACCCAGAAGGAGGCATGAGAGAGCATATCAAAGAGCTACAATAGCCGGGCGTGGTGGCGCAAGCTTGTAATCCCAGTACTTTGGGAGGCGGAGACCGGAGGATCCGGGTTCCAGGCCAGCCTCAGCTCTCTCGCTCTCTCTCTCCCTGTCTCTCTCTCTCTTTCTCTCTCCTTAGTGAGGCCCTCCGCAACTTCGTGAGACCCGGTTTCAAAATAAAGTATAAAAAATAGGGCCAGAGGTGTAGCGCGGAGGTAGAACGCCCCTGCGTTCAATCCCTGGTACCAAAAAAAAAAAATGTTTCAAAGAGCTACAATGACAACTGAGAAAAACAAGCAAGACAGAGGAAAAATAGTGATATGCTAATAAAACCAATTTGAAGTCAAATTTCAAAATTTACATTCTGGTTGAAAATAATATCAGGAAATTATCATATATTATATATCATATATATTATACCATAAAAGAAATTATATATTATAGCCAGGCGTGGCGCATACTTGTAAACCTAGTACTTGGGGGGCTGAGACAGGAGGATCACAGGTTCAAGGACAGCCTTAGCAAGTAGTGAGACTCTCATCAACCTAGCGAGACCCTGTTTCCAAATAAAAATAAAATAGGGCTGGGGTTGTAGCTCGGAGGTAGAATGCTCCTGGGTTCAATCCTCAGTGCCACACACAATAATAATAATAATAATAATAATAATAATAATAATAATAAGCCAGGCATGGGGGCGCACGCTTGTAATCCCAGTACTTTGGGAGGCGGAGACCGGAGGATCCGGGTTCGCGGCCAGCCTCAGCTCTCTCTCTCTCTCTCCCTGTCTCTGTCTCTCTCTCTCTCTCTCTCTCTCTCTCTCTCTCTCTCCCCCCTTAGTGAGGCCCTCCGCAACTTCGTGAGACCCGGTTTCAAAATAAAAGTATAAAAAATAGGGCCGGGGGCGTAGCGCGGAGGTAGAACGCCCCTGAGTTCAATCTCCGGTACCGCAAAAAAAATAAAAATAAAAAATAAATAAATAAATAAATAATAATAATAATGCGTATTATATATCATATATTATATCATATTTTATCATAATCTGGAATTTGCTTTAACTAACTTTGTAGGGAATACAGAGCTAGGGCAGGAAATAGAGGTGAAGACAAAACAAGACTAGCCATGAGCCCAGCAACGGGCAGACCAGGACTTGGGATAGCTGATATTTTGAAATTCCCCATTATGAAAAATTAAAAATCCACATAGAACAGGCAAACTCTCATCAAAGAAGCACCCACATGCCACATCCAGCACAAATTACTTAGCACAGGACCGGCATGTAAACACCACCCCTCAACAACTGTCATTCATTATTATTTTTTACAAAATCAAGTTAAGCTAACATCAGATGACATGGTACTCAGACAGCATGGCATGACTTGATTTCTAAATGCCTCCATCTGGTAATGATTTCAGAAAGCATTTTTCAACTGTACTCCGTGTAAAACTTCTTAGGCCCTAGTTTGTTAGCTAAACATGCGACTCATAAAGAAAGGTAGCTTGGCCGGGCGTGGTGGCGCATGCTTGTAATCCCAGTACCTGGGAGGCTGAGACAGGAGGATCTGGGTTCGCGGCCAGCCTCAGCTACTTAGTGAGGCCCTCTGCAACTTGGTGAGACCCTGTTTCAAAATAAGGAATAAAAGATAGGGCTGGGGGTGTAGCTCGGAGGTAGAATGCCCCTGGGTTCCATCCCCAGTACCGCAAAAAAAAAAAAAGAAAGGTAGCTTTATAGATGATATAAACAGTGGTCCCTTGATACACACCAGAGATTGGTTCCAAAAACACTCCTTTCCCCTTACCAAAATCTGAGGCAATTCAAGTCCCTTGTCTACAATGATGCAGTATCTGCATATAACCTTTGTGCATCCTCCTGCATAAATCATCTCTAGCTCACCTACAGTACCTAATAAAGTGCCTGTGCATTAAATACCCACTTACATGCTAGGTAAATAGTTGTTTATTGGTTAGGGAATAACAGTAAGGAAGAAGTCTGTCCATGTTCAGGATGCTCAGAATCAACCATTTTAGGCCTAACTACATAGTACACATTAGTAATTGTGTGACATTTTCAATCTGAGGTTGGCTGGATCCATGGAGGGCGAGGGCCACTGACTGTATTAAGTGCTATCATAGGACTTCAGGGGAGGGAAACCAGCACAGGTAACAGACCACGGGGGTCTTCCTACTGAAGCGGAAGTTCCCTGCCTCGTAGGTTGCACATGCAGTGCAGATAGTAAGAAGCAGAGAAATGGGACACGGGGAGGCATTCCATGAAGAAGAAACGGTGTGAGCAGAGGCTCGGGGACTCGCCGAACCTTCTCACTTACAGATCCCGCTCAGAGTGGGCAGTTGGAAACCAGAGGGATGACCCAGTGCTGGAAGCATCAAGAGACAGCTGCATTTGTTAGTGAGGAAATAAGAGTAGGAAAGCTAGTTTAAGAAAAAGAGTCCCTGCAGGAAAGGGGAGGAAGGTACGTGCCCACAGCAGGATGTGTGGAACAAGGCCGGAGGTGGCCGGGAAAAGCCCGGGGAAGGCAGACCTGGGAATCCGAGGTTCAGGGAAGCGTGGGGAGGCCTTGGACTCCAAGGTGGCGCAGAGCTGCACTCACCATGCGGAAGGAAGAAGAAGAAGCAATTCCAGGATGCGGAGTCCTGAGACAAGACTCTTGGAGGAGCCTGGTGATCTGTCGTTGGAGCTCTTCTGTCAGAGGTGATGTGGTTTTGTCACTGTTGTTCTGTGAACTCTACAATGACAACTCTATGCTGAGCCAACAGTGACCTGCAAGTTCTGGCTCCAAGCTAAACTGTGCACCCAAAACATAAGGTTACCCCCCAAGACTGAGGAGGGGGAGGGAGGCAGCACTGAGACCCAGCCACGGTGGAGACATGAACCTATGGGTCTTGGTTAGCTTTCTAGAAGATGGAATCTAAGGGGGGCTAACGTGAAACCCTGGTCAACGCCCTGGTCCTTAGGAAGAAAGGAGTGTCTCCCTTGATCTAAGCTTCCTCGGGACAGGCAGCTGGTAGGAGCTCAGTGCTCTTCCTCCTAAGGGGCTGGAGGGCTCCCCTGGGACCCAGTATGCAAGCTCAGTGTTGGAGCTGAGCTTTGACAAAGCCAAAGGCAAAAGTCTAAACCCATCTGAGGTTCTTAAATGCAGGGCCAAAGAGATCAAGAGTTCCCATGCGGCTCTGAGAGGCTGCAGGGAAAATACCAGAAGACATCGCTAAGCAAGTCTTTTCCCCTATCTCCAGACACCCAGCTCTTGGCCGTCCTGAGACCATGGACCTGGCTAAGTCAGAAGCCCCATCGCCTCGGCCAGGCAGAATCTCACCGGGAGAAGTCTCCAAGCCAGGGTTCTACAAGACTCCGTGGCTGAGGCCGTTCCTGGACAGGTCTAAGGTACCTCATTAAGGGAGGCAGGGAGGGGGGAACAGGCCTCAGACCGCCCTGGGAGGGCGGGCGGAAGTCAGCCAAAGACGTTTTACGCTTCTGGGAACAGCTGTGGGAAAATATAGATTTGAATGGCAGATGGGTCTGAAAGCAAAGGCTTTGAGAGCAGCAGTTTTCACACGAGAGAGAAGAAAGTGTTAGGAACTGTTGCTAGTAGCGCTCAACCAAGATATGTGCTTTTTTTCTTTTATAAAAGTTTATGGATTTGACTGGGCGTGGTGGCGCACACTTCTAATCCCAGTGCATGGGAGGCTGAGACAGGAGGATTGCAGGTTCGCGGTCAGCCTCAGCAACCTCATGAGGCCCTCTGCAACTTAGCAAGACCCTGTTTCCAAATAAAAATTTAAAAATAGGGCTGGGGGTGTAGCTTGGAAGTAGAAATGCCCCTGAGTTCAATCCCCAGTACCACACACACACAAAAAAAAAGTTTATGGACTCAAAGTAAGTCTCAATAGACTCTATGAGAAACATTAGCTTTAAAAAACAAAACAAAACAAAACAAAACAAAAAACTTGTCTTTTAGTCCTAAGGCAAAAGCATCAGTTTCTACCTATGGGGCATGTTAAGAAAGAATGAGAAACTACCCTTGAAATATTTGTTCAAATTCTCACATTCCCTACTAGAAAGTCAGAATGGACCATGTGAAAGGGGACAAAGACGGTGACATTAATCACGTCAGAATCGCCAACCCTGAAAACTGAATGCCAAGCAGGGAGTGTCAAGCACCAGACTAGTTAATGCTACGCGATTTACTACCCAAAAGGACTTCCTTGAACATCAGAAATAGTTTAAAAGGCTAAAAATACATCTTCAAAAATATCATTTTCCTCAACCTGTTGAAGATCTTTAAGTTTAAAATAATGAAAATTAATTCACATTACCATCTCTGTGCACATCCTAGGCCCTATTCCCCTGCTATTCGAGAGCAAATGTACACCCTGTAAAAAATGACAGATTCTGTAGCCTTCTCTTTCTGAGTAAGTAACTTTAAATGATCGTTTCTACGAGCACACACATAAACCTTCTGTTAAGTTTCAGGCTTTCTTAGTTACAGAAAAAAACCGCTTCTTTATCATGGACATGTATCTCAGAAAGATAAAAGCCAGATGCAAACACTAGTCTTTAAAAAGATCTTTGCAGTAGATAGAGCCACTAAATGTGCCTCTAACTGTAGTCATACACTAACGGAAATTTCAATCATGCCCTTCAAGTATTTTGCACAAAGCCATGTCCAGAATATTAAATTTTTAAAAATTCTGATCTTAGAAACAGAAACTTCTTTGGCAACCATGTCCCACTTACATGCTCCACGAAGGTTCTCTTTCACTTTTCTATTCTTGTAATAGTCTTTTTCTTTGCTTAACAACGTTTTACAAAATGAAATTAAAGGCAAAAATACTTCAATAATACCATGCGCCAGGCACGATTGTGCATGTCTGGTTTTGGGTTTTATTTTTGTTTTTGCAATTCTGGGGAGAAAACCCAGGGCCTTGCACATGCTAGGCAATTGTTCTACCACTGAGCTATACCTCCAACCCTCTCTATGTCTTAACTCACTTTAATTTATGTAACAACTCATTTCCCAGTGAAGGTAACTGAGGCACCAAGAGGTTAAATTCACCCAAGTCACAGACCAAATGGCAAAACCAAGATTTCAATCCAGAATCCTAAATCCAAAATCAGAGAAAAACCTAAAAAGTAAATATTAAAACTCCCAGGGCTGGGGATGTAGCTTAGTGGTGGAGTGCTTGTCTAGCATGTATGAAGCCCTGTATTTTGTCCTCAGCACTGAAAACAAAATATAAGCACCATGCAGGGAAGAAAAAGAGGTCAGAGACTACTCTGAGGACTAAAACTCCTAGTTTTTCTCTGGCTTTCCTCCTATGCTAATTTTACTAATAATGCTCCATGCATACCTTCCGCGCTACTGAGCCTCCTCCACAGCCCACGCCTGGCTGTACTAGACAGGTAGCCCTAGATCGGTCTGGTTCACCTGGTGGTTCCAGATGTCAACAGGCAGGGCAGAGGGTTCATCCACAAGCCCCTCTACTTGGAAAAAACACAGCCAGCGGGGCATGGTGGCGCAAGCTTGTAATCCCAGTACTTGGGAGACTGAGACAGGAGGATCGCAGGTACGCAGCCAGCCTCCATTACTTAACTTAGTGAGGCCCTCTGCAACTTAGTGAGACCTTGTTTCAAAATAAAGAATAAAAAATAGGGCTGGGGGTGTAGCTCGTAGGTAGAATGCCCCTGGGTTCAATCCCCAGTGCCAAGAAAAAAAAGAAAGGAAAAGAAAAACCACAGCCAGACAGGCTTATCTTCCACAGCTCAGTTTTTTTCTGTAGGTTGTGCTAAGTACAGTCACAATGTGTGTGCACTATTTAAACATTTTGTATCTCTGAGCTTCCCTAGAAATGTTACTATATTTTTCCTACATTTGCTTCCTGAGAACCAAGAACTGGGGGAGCTACCAGCCTGGTGAGAGTCATGATTAGTCAGCGGGGCAGAGAAGAATGTAAAATAAGAAGGTCTCAGCTGCTCACAGACAGGAGTGTTTTAAATAGCACAAAGCCAGCTGGGGATGGGGAAGGGACGGGCCACACACTAGGGCTGCTGGGTCACAGTATAATAAAAAAAGTATCTTTGGACTTTGTTCCCAGCTTCTGGAACTGAGCTCCTAAACCCCTAGGAATTTCCTGAGTGACAACAGTGTCTTCTGTTGTTCATAAAGAGCCCTCGGGGACCACCTCTGAGCTTATGCTCAGGAGGCAAGGTGGGAAGGGTCCCCAGACAGCCTTAGGATGGGAGCTGGTCCCCAGAAAGTCCAAGTATGTGATTAAAGGGTGGGAACTTCCAGCCCCACCCTCACCTGGGAGGGGAAGGCGGACTCTCGAACAACAGAACTTGGGGAGCTTCTGAGCTGGCGAGCCCAGTACAGTGATGTGCGGGAAGGGGGTGCACCTAGAGAGGGCACAGGTGGTGCACCTGGAGAGGGTGCAGAGCTCTGCAGCCCCTCCCCCAGACCTTGCCCTATGCTTTGACCTATTCTTTTTGGCTATTCCTGAGTGTATCCTTCATAATAAGCCAGCAATGGGTAATGAAGTGCTTTCCTGAGTCCTGAGTGTCGCGGCAAAGTACTGAACATGAGAGGGAGTCGTGGGAAGCTCCAATTGATAGCTGATCAGTCAGAAATGCAGGTGGCTCCCAGGAGCTGTGACTAGCACCTGAAACGGGAATAGTCTTGTGGGACTGAGTCCTTAAAACGTGTGAGGTCTGCACTAGCTCTGAGTGGTTAAATGCCAGAATAGATTTCTAGGACACCTAGTGGGTATCAGAGAATCAGAGACTATGGGCCACATGTGGCTACCGAGTACTCAAGAGGTGTTGTACTCAGCTGTGTTGTGCTACAAGGTAAAATACACACTGGACTCTCAAGTCGGAGTGGGGGAAAAAGAAAGACTGTCTTATACTGAATATATGTTGGCATGATGTTTTGGTTATAATAGGCTAATTCAAACATTATTAAAATGAATCTATGTCCTCCCTCTTCATTCTTTCGTTTCCTTTAATTACAAGGTGATTTCTACTATATCTTCAGCCAATTAGGAGAAATGTCATAAAAACCTAAAAAGGGATCTGAGGATGTAGCTCACAGGGAGAGTGCTTGTCTAGCACATGTGATGCCCTGGCTTGGAGCCCCAGGACTGCAAGCAGCAACACAACCTATGAAGAAGTAGGGTAGCATTTTAGGGAGTCCTGCTTGGTAGCAAACAAAATCTGAACAAAGGATACAAAGAATAGGTTTCTCCCCTGTACTGTATTAGTTACCTCCTGTTGTATAACAAATCACAAATTTAGCAACTGAAAGCTACACATTGAGTATTATCTGTCTCTGTGCATCTGGAGTTTGAGCACAGCTCACCTGGGTTCTTAATTTGGTATGCAAGAAACAGCCAATGCCTACATAGAGATTTACACATACACACACCCTATTCTAAACAGTACCTTTGGTAGGTTATCTGCCTGCTGCCAGCATGACAGACTAAAAATACAATCATGGGTCACATAACAAAGTACCAGTCAGCGACACATCACCTATACAATGGTGGTCTCAAAAGATTATAATGGGCTGGGCGTGGTGGTGCACACTTGTAATCCCAGTACTTGGGAGGCTAAGACCAGAGGATCCCAGGTTTGCGGCCAGCCTCAGCTACTTAGTGAGGCCCTCCAAAACTTAGTGAGACCCGGTTTCAAAATAAAGAATAAAAAATAGGGTTGGGTGTGTAGCTTGGAGGTAGAATGCCCCTGGGTTCAATCCCAGTACCTCGAAAAAAAAGATTATAATGGAGCTGAAAAATTCCTGTCACTTAGTGATGTCATAGTCATCACAATGTCATAGCAGGTTGCATTACCCAAATGTTTGTGGTGATGCTGGTGGAAACGAAGCTACTGAGTTTATTTTTATTTGTTTGTTTTTTGAATTGTATAAAGTAGAGCACCTTCAATTAAGCACAGTACATGATACCTGGTAATGACAAGAAATGACTACGTCACTAGATTACAATTACATAATTACATACTGTACTTTTTACCATTATTTTAGAGTGTACTCCTAATTATATGTATTTTGAAAAGTTGGCCATAAAACAGGAAACTGTGTCACACCAGCAACAGCCTCATCCACCTCATTTATTGCATCTCTTGACGGTCTTATTTTCTCTGGTGCTTAGTCAAATCTTGTGTTGTCTTGTCCACCATGGTCCTAGGGGCAACGGGCTATAGACATGTATTGCATATAGCCCAGGTATGTACCATGGCTACCTGGTATCCCGAAGGTTTGTGCAAATATACACTATATGTTCAAACAACGAAATCACCTTGTGATGAATTTCTCAGAACATGTCCCACCCGCCAGTGACACGTGGCTGTAACCGCAACTCTTTCTAAACATCTTGGGAACAGATTACCAAGTAAAATAGTGAATCCCTCTCTCATTGGGCCAGCGACTAAAAATATGATCATCCAACTCCATCACCCTAAAAAGAAAACCATACCCCAAACAAGGCTACTAAGAACAGCCGGCTAACAAGAACTAAAGTCACCCTTAAAGGGGAAGCACATGCCATGACTAAGGGCATTCTGTTTACTGTCAGGAAGTAAGTCCCTTCAAAGAATGGACGGCCTGCTCAAAAATTAATGCCAAGAGGGGAGTGGGGTTAGCCTTGGGGTGACCAAGGCAGTGCTATATTGGTGAGCCACATCACTGTCCCTGAAACTCAAGGGCTGTTTTAGAGGCAGCTGATTCAAAGGACGCAGTAGTCACGGTGTGTACAAATTCTAGTGGATTTATTTTTAAAACAGCAGAAACACTGCTTTATAAACTCTCTGACACAGAGTCCTCTAGAATAGATGAACTCAAAAT
Organism: Glis glis; assembly: GCA_004027185.1. Classification (NCBI taxonomy): domain Eukaryota; kingdom Metazoa; phylum Chordata; class Mammalia; order Rodentia; family Gliridae; genus Glis; species Glis glis. The sequence goes on along the minus strand of PVJS01000454.1, from coordinate 113,921 downwards.
GCCTTTTACGCCTTCACACTCTGACTTTCAAAATCAACGGTGTTTGGGTGAAATTGATACTTCTGCGCTCCTGAAAAACTGGTGCAACCCTTTGCAGGCACATTATGGCAAGATGAATCAAGGGTCATAAAGATGTCCATACCATATAATTTGGCAGCCCTCTCCAAAGAATTTATGCCATGGAAATTATTCCATTGGAGAAGAGGAATATACTCAAAGATGTACACACATACACCTTATCTACTGGAGCACAAATTTAAATGTCCAATTCAGTAGTGTGCTTGTTCACAGGATGGAACTTTCAACTCCATGCGACATCATGCAACGAGAAACAAATTATAAACATGATGAATAAAGTGGGGGAAACGTTCTTATTGAGAAGAATATGAAATTATACCAAACGGTTACAAATACTTAACAAACTGCAGTTATGACAAGTTTCTTTTAGGATGGTGAAAATATAAGAGGTGTCTTCCTTTTCAAAAACTATCTTTAAGATTTAGTATGGCCCGGTGTGGTGGTGCATGCCTGTCATCCCAGTACTTGGGGAGGGGGGGGGCGGAGATAAGAGGATCACAAGTTGGAAGCCAGCCTGAGCAATTTAGTGAGGCTCTCGGCAACTTAGCAAGACCCTGTTTCCAAATAAAAAATAAAATAGGGCTGGGGGAGTAGCTCAGAAGTAGAATACCCCTGGGTTCAACCACCAGCACCATAAAAAAAAATAAAAAAAGTACATTGTTTTTATCATTAAAAGAAAATCTACATTCCCTCAGTCAAAAAAAAAAAAGCAGTTCCAAAAATACAGGTCTCAATAAAGTACTTAGGTGTTCAGTTTTCACTTTCAGATGTTTTTACCTAGCATTGCTCCAAACCCCACCAGAGAAGACCAAAGAGCAGGCTGCAGGGTCCTGCAGGAATGCTGTCCCGGGAGGCGGCCACTGACGGACACACGGAGGCCAGGCAGCCACTGAGAATATCCATGCAAGTTGCACCACTACCGTACTTAAGGATGTAGGATATCTGCCCATTCGCTCTGATCAACCTGCAGAGTGTAGATGCAAAGCCAGCCGAAGGGTCGTGAGTGTGGCTGACACCAAGCATCACTGCACAGGTGTGCAAATATAACACACCCACACGAAAACGCTCCACTCCGGAGCAAAGCTGCCAAGACTACCACTTGGATAAATTGCTTAGCTTCTCCAAGTCAGCCACTTGCTCTGTTAAACAGGCTAAGGGCAGCCTCATAGGGTTGCAGGGGGAATCGAATGAGACTACACATAGGAAATGCTCAGCCACATTAAGTGCTCAATAAATACCAGCTATTACTACTGCCACATTAATACTTTAAGAATGCACCTTCACACGGTCCATCATTTTAAGGGCGTTTCTGGCAGCTGGTATTTATAGTTCCACATGCAGGGCGGCACAATGCGTGAGCCAATTCTTTATCCCAGTTACTGTTTTATAGCATATTTCTTTAAACATGGGGTCAAAAACTCCAAGGACCACTTTGTCACAACACCCCCGAGAACCAAACAGTCAAACTCCTTTATGCAAGAGATTATTTTTAAACTCACTGACATTTGCCTGATACTAGAAGCCATGACAAGGTCCTCAACCCACACCCACACCCATCCAACTGCTCCAACATAAAGTAACCATGGATCCCAGAACACAAATTTACATTAGTGTTTCTTTCAGCTAATAAGCTGAATATATATTTTCCCACTAGGACAAGTGAATAAATAATTAATCAAAATTACAAAAACAATATCTAACTAGGCTTTCTTGAAAATTAATAAAACTTTTTAGGTTTTCTTTCAGAGAACAGGTTGTATTTTCTCTCCATGGGGGATGTGTTGTCCTCACTGTAGGACTGGAAAGAGAGTTCTGTTACACAGCAAAATTAAACTACTTTTCTGCCAGACCTGTGCAGACCATCTCCGGCCAGTAGCCTAGGCCTCAGAAGATGTCATCTCACGACAGGATGACACTTGGTGCCCAGCCAGGCCCTGTCCTCCCAGACAATGCACCCCTCCTCCCACGGCAGAATGGTGAGGACTGGGGACTCCTTCTCGGGGTACTTTTAAATGGTTTTCTTTTAAGGCAAATTAAATATTAAAACACAGATCTTAATATATCATTTTAAAAAATAAATTTGAGATCTAGCAATCTGTGTGTCTCTTGATTGCCACACTAAACAAGAGAGTTTAATAACTACCATCACATCCAAGAAGCGACGAGAGCGATCCATATTTTAACACACCTGCAGCACTATGATGTGATAGGAAATCGCTGCCACCTCTCTGGTGACTGCAAAGGCCAGGGATTGTACTACTATGGTCACACTAGAGGGAAAAACTGAATTAGAGCTAAAAGCTGGTAGAAAGGAAAAATGTACGTTTTTCCAACCCAAGTTCAAGAACTCCAGCGAACTCCATCCACTCACCACGGGGACCTTCAGTTAAGACCCCTTCTTTAAGGAACCACTTAGAACTTGATTCTGTGTCAAGGCCCTGGGTCATGGACTTCACAAATCCCTGGATTGCAGACCCAGGGGCTACAGAAGAGACTGTGCCACCCCCTTTAAGCAGAGGGCTCTTTGGAAGCTGTAAATATCAGGAATGATGGGAGATATAAAGAGACATCTAAGCACAGAAGAACCATGTCTGGTCTCAGGACTCTTGTCTGAGGCTCTGCCCATGATGAGCTGCCTCGGGTCAGGCCTCTTCAACCTGGTAGCTGGAGGGAATCAGCAGAGATCACCTGATCCAACCCCACTCTTACATAAGGAAACCAGGCTCCCAGCAGCCTTGCACTAAGGAAACGCCCCGAGCAGCCAATTCCATAAACAGTATCCTTGACGATTCTCCACAGGAGGATGCAGGTGGGTCAAGTGACTCTTCTACCCGAAGCCTCATTTACAACCTTTAAACTGGTCAAAGCAAACATTCATCAAAAGAACAAGACTTCTCCTTTTTAAAAAAATTTCAGAAATCTACACATCAAAACGGAAATCACAAAGAGTGCTTTAACACAGAGACGTGGATTGAAAAGAAAACAGTGTTCAAAAAAAGCCACTGCACGCTGGTGCTCGGTCATTTTTAACAAAGTACAACCCTATAAGCTATATTCATGTAAATGAATACAAGTGAGTCTCTCTCTAATGTGTGTAGTTTGGGGGAAGGTGGAGCAGTAAGTTACACACACACACACACACACACACACACACACACACGCACACACACACACACATACACACACTGACCTTCCACCCCACCCTCAAGTGATATAGTCACTGGGGAAGGAGGGGTGATAGGAATAGAAGAAATAGGCTCTCAGCTTTAACTATAACCTCAGATGGACCCAAGAGAATTGCCAACCCCTCTTCTCCATCCCAAAAATGATTTCTCTGGAAACTTCGATCACTCGTCAGCCTCTGGAGGAAAGAGGGCCCTTCAAGCCCCTCCCTGGGCCAGCTCCCACCCCATGTACTCATAAAGTCCCTCATGGTACCTGCAGGGGGGCAGCCCTGTCTCAGGGGGCTGGCCGGGAGGACCACCAGAGCAGGGTGTGGGCGGATTCTGGCCCACATCTACAGACAGGAGGGCTGTGTCCCTAGGCCACAGCAACAACCCCATCGCCACTCGGGGCTTCCTCCAGCAGCACCCAAGACAAGGGCCACCCAGACCCCCAGCAAGCCTACAGAAGGTACTTCAGCCCAGTGCCCTCCCACTTCGGCCAGGGGATCTGCCCAGAGGCTGTACAGCTGTTTCCAAGCACCAAGGCACCAGACTCACCTGGGAACTGGAGATGTGCTAGTGGTTTCAGACTCGCTCAAACTGTAACACAGTCCACGTGGGGTCTGGGAACCCATCTGTCTGTCTGTCTGCCTCTCACTCATGCATGCAACAAAACCACTTTCAGATAAGTCTGGTATCTAAGGACCTCCCCATCCTGGTATCTAAGGACCTCCCTATCCTGGTATCTAAGAACCTCCCCATCCTGGTATCTAAGAACCTCCCCATCCTGATATCTAAGAACCTCCCTATCCTGATATCTAAGAACCTCCCTATCCTGGCCCAGACCAATCTTTCCAAGGTTCTCAGCTATAGAACCCAGGGCCACACCCTCTACCACTGAGCTGTATCGCTAGCTCCTATCTGGAACTCTAAGACCATCAAACCGAGGATGAGGTTGTCCACAAACCAAAGGAAAGATCTAGGGTTTATACTAAGAAAGCTACTGGGATGGAGTTCTCCAAGAGATGGTTAAAACTGTGGTAGGAGCAACAGAACAGAGGTTGCTGGCAGGGGAACCTAGAGCCAGGATGATAAACACATCTACTGATTTTAACTTAACATAATAGCATGAGGTTGAAATGCGATACAGTTTTTTGCTATTTTTTAAACAGAGAACACATTATATGTACTTGAACATGTAAACTACGTTAGTTTGAAAAAAACTCGCTCATTGGAATGAGACTGAATAAGGACTTATTTAGCACACATTAAATTCTCTCCTGGCCCAAGAACCAGTAAACCATATATTCAACCTACTTTAAGATTTCATCACAAAACCCATCTCAAATTAAACTAGTGCCATTCTCAAATTAAGTTCATGAGACATACTAAGCATTAATTATAGTCTATCATTAATAAATTATAGTATTTCACAAAACCCATTTCACCCTAATCCACATCATCAAAAGCTAAAGGAAACGCCAACTGACTTCATTGTGAATTGGAGAGGGAATTACTATCATGATTCTACTTGTTTTGAAAGCTAGCATTAATTCATTTTCAGATGCTAAACAGAGCTTAAACATAAACATAGAAATCTTCCCACCTTCAAAAATGGTTTTGTAATGACTTACTGTCAAAATGGCCCTGTGACCTGGATACCAGAACCAGCAGAAGTCAATGATTTGAAACACTGCATTTAAAAATACAAATAGGCCAGCACAAGGCCCTGGATTTAATCCCCAGGACCAAACAAAAACAAAAACTATAATGGAGTCAGATATCATTTAAGTTTCAAAGGAAACACACACCAAATTAGACCATCAGTAGGCTGCAAAACACACTTGTAAAATGCACAGGATCAATGTGCAATATTCGTTACTAATCAGGAAATCATTTTTTTAATCTTTTCTAGATTAAAACGTGGTGACATCATGCATTTATGCCACTGTCAATAAAAACAAGAAATAAGGAATCGTTGTGTGCTACCTCGTGCCAGCATCCCACTAAAAGCAGCAACAGGGAGTTTCATAATCTTAAGTTAAAAGTCTGTGAGTGCAGTTACGTTAACTGAAAAGTACAGACTAGCTGACCCCGAAATCAAGTGTTCACTGTATGAAAACACATGGTGTGAGCCTCACCTGGGCCCTGGACCAGCTGCAGCACTCCTGGAATGACAGAACATCAGGTGAATGCCCCAGCTGTGGCAGTGACCTGGGTACACACTGGCACACGGCAATATCTCTGCTCAGGCGGCAATTCTAGTCCCAGGAGCCGCCTATGCACTGAAAAGTTTCTGAGGACCTTGCAGGAAGCATTAGCCCTCTCTATAATACTTGAAATGGATCCTACTCGGCCCTGGCTAGATGGGGGGGGGGGCTTCCCACAGTGTATCCCCAAATAACGGTAATGAACAATCATTTTATAGACTTGTTCATTAAGATTAGAGTTGACTTTAAACTTGTAAAATCTCTTCTCTGGTTTATAGGCTCCCTGAGGGCGGGTCATTGCCTGGCTCCTCCATGTATTCCCATGGTCCCTGGCATATAGCTGATATCAGTCAGTGTTCATTGTATGAACGTGATTTAGTTAAAACACAACCTGGACAGCAGTCCAGTACCATTCCGATTTTAGAAAAGGGAAAGGCAGAGCTATGGAAGGTTTACAGAACATCAGCAGCAGCCCCACATTCCACAAAGGGCACGACAGAGATCAAGAGCAGGTAAAAATTGGTTGTAGGACTTAGGCACAATCAGGAGCAGAGGAAAAGGAAAATCTACATCTCTATTCCTTTTTGAAGTTCAAATTTAGAGGAGCTATTAATCAAGTTCAGAATGATACAATTTCAACCCAGCTCCCATTATAATGAAAAGTCAAGAAGTCACTGCATAAAAGCAGAAGTTTTATTAGAAGGAGGAGGAGACTGCAATAAACTCAATGCAGAACACAGCCCAGGGTCTGTAGCTTTAGGGTTGGGGTGCCCTCTAATCTGCTCATATCCCAACCTGGGCACAATGCTGAGGTCTCCCTGAAAGCCACGCATGACGGGATCCCTATGGGCCAGTCCCAGTGACCCACATTTTCCTCATCCACAGAACAGCCATTGACAACACTGGCCTGCCTCCGCCCACACTGGAAGATTGATTCAATGACACAAAGTGTATGCAAGTAACAAAGTAACAAGAGACACATACACATGGTTTTGTAGCATGGACTTTTCAGTCCATCCAAAGAATAATTATTAATTTTTCAGAGGTCTTTCTTGGTCCCCTTGAGATGAGGCGATGGAAGAAGATAAAAAAACTGGATTGTACTTTTAATGATCGCCACCAAGGGAAGTTCAAACTTGTAGAAAGTGCTGACTTTGTGTTTATCCTAGTAACAGAACAGGAAGAGAGGCGATAAGAAACAACAAAGTCAAAAGGAAGAGGAAACAATTTACACAAAACAGATCACAATAAAGCCAAGGAAACCTCCAACTGCCAGCTTTCTGCATTTCTAGGCTTTTCCTACGTGATCAAGTAAGAGCCTATTTATAATGAAAAAAGAAATGTCCAGACAGCAACAACCTATTCTAGGCCAGCTAAGAGGTAGCTCTGTAGCTGCTGACAGTCAGCAACTACCAGCCAAATTAAAATTTTCCCTTCCTAAGGTCTGTTTTGTGGTATTTTTGTTCTTTCTCCCCCGAAAGCATTTTAGAACTATACAAAGAAATAAATAAAGCTCAAAGCTAACATATGTGACCAGTTCAAAAATTATCAGGCTGAACCCAGAAGCCTATGAACTTTAGTAATAACAAAACAAAAATTTTTCCCTAGAGATAATCGCCAATGTAAGGCTTCTGAGCTAAGAAAACAGACGTCTTTGATTAGATGAAACTTTGCAAATCCATTACTTATTAAAAGTAAGTCATAAAGGTCCCTTTCATGACTTCCATGTCAGGGGGCAACCTAAGTGGAATCTGTTTTAATCTCATCTCAGTCAGGTATCAAGTTGTTTCCTGTAACAATGCGCTTTTCATATGTATAAGATACAAAGACATTAAATTAGAAAATAAAAAAAGCAGTATGAGAGCTATACTTTAACATCATTACAGAGGAGGATAAAGCACAGGTAAGTCACAATTACACTCAAGTAAGTTTCTCCTTTATGTATTTAAATGCATAGTTGTATAAACCGTTTACATCTCTGAAGATGTATTACTTTTCACTCTGCTGATTAAAACAGAAGACAGGGGTTTCCAAATGGCAAATGTGTCAAAGACTACACCTGTCATTGACTTAAACATTTAAAAGTAAATAAATGGAAACAGAGCAGCATTCTCTATCTCGAGGTTGCTGAAACACTGACACTTTGAGCCAGTTAATTCTTGGTCCTGGGGGCCATCCTCTGTATTATAGGATATTTAGTAGCATCCTATTCTGTGTCTATTAAGTGCCAGGAGCACCCTTTAGGCATGACAAAAATGTCTCCCAACAATGCCCAATGTCCACATGGGCAAAACTGTCCCGGTTGAAAAGCACTAATTTATAGACATAAGGGGGAGGTTCAGGTCTCAACTAAGTTTTTAAAACTCTTAACCTCGAAAAACATATTTATGGATTTGCAAAAGTGAGCTGCTTCATTTCCCAATTCATATGTAATAGCTAATTAGGTTCAAAAAATTGAATGGGAGGTTACTTATGATAAAGGGCAGTATGTTGAAAATATATTTTCTTCCGTAGACATGGAACCTTGACCCACCAGAGCCATTCATGAAAAAGAGATTGAATCTACCAAGGGAGAAAGATGTGGCTTCTCTGACCAGGATGGCTGAGATACATTATATCTATGGCCCGGTCAAGTTTAAGAAGCAACATATGAAAACACTAGACTCTTAATCTCTACGTGGTCAATGAGCTGAGCTTTAATTCTACCCAGGAAAGCTTAGAAATAAAGAGTATGACAGCAGAGTGTCTGACACACCCCTCCTTTATTTTGTACACCATAATGGCCTTTCTTCAGAGTCGACTGGGTCTTGTCTACTGAACCCTACACATCAGAGCTCATAAGGACACTTTGAAAAGGGAACTGAAGCAAGACAGAGGGCCTCACTGAAGGAAAGAAAATCCTCTACATCCAAGCAAGTCAGGCAGTTCCTAAGAAGACAACAACTGAAATGGGTAAAGGAAAACCATGAGGGTGGGTAAACAGGCCAATGGAAAAAGACCAACTTTAAGATAAATGGTCAGGGTGGGAGACTGCCTTGAGGTACAGAAAGCTTTGATAATTTGAGGGGAAACCCCAAAAGCACGGGAAGAAACAATGGAGTGGATGGAAAGAAAAATCTGGTTTTCTTTAGCTTTAGATTCTGCTAAGTTGGTTTCTTAAAACAACCAAAAAGAAAAAGTCATCTGATAAAAACTCACTATTAGCTCTTATCAAATTTCCAGAAACTGTCTCTAAAATAGCACCCTGAGCCGGGCATGGTGGCGTACACTTGTAATCCCAGTAGTTGGGAGGCTGAGACCAGAGGATCCGGGTTCACGGCTAGCCTCAGCTACTGAGTGTGGCCCTCTGCAACTTAGTGAGACCCTGTTTCAAAATAAAGAACAAAAAATAGGGCTGGGGGTGTAGAATGCCCCTGGGTTCAATCCTCAGTACCACAAAAAAAAAAAAACCCTGAACTTGTGATTTCTTGGTCTCTTAAACAAAAAATTCAAGGAGCTTGTGGGTTTATGTCGATGTCTCCAAGCTGGCTTTCATCACGCAGAGCAGTAAGAAAGAGCAGTTTATCACCAATTCTGACCACCCTTCCTCATATACTCACACAGACTAGAAAACTAGGATACAAGATTTCAACATAACCGTCCTTAACATGGACACAGCTGGCGAGAGGGAAGGAGAGAAACAGACTCCAATGGCTCTTCCCCTTTGCAGCCAGGCTCCTAAGTGACATAATTCAGGTATCTGTTGACTTGCAGACATTCTTAACCTTCAGCCAAAATTCATACGCTATTAAACTGAGGCACATCTTTGAAGGAAAATCGATGGCAACATGGGCAGACTCGGTCCTCTAAGATGGCCCTGGGCACCTTTCTAGGCAGCTCACTGTGATTCGCTGTCTTCTAACCTACTTCTCCTGGACTGGCCGCGCTCCCCGTGGCTGCGGGAACTGTTATGCCTGTTGAAGTAAATGCATCTTGGCTGCCACTCATCCTGGAGCAGGCTGTGGAGAGCGCTGGCCCCATGAGAAATGCACTTCCTGCAAATCTCAGCCTGCGAGTGGGAAAACCCCTTCCGAGTTACGGCCCTTCTGAAACCTGGAGCGAGAGGGAGCGTCTTCCAGTGGACACACCAGGCTCCTTCATGGCTGTCTCTCAGGCCCATCTGCTCAAGAAGGTGGCTGCCCAAACCTCTGATCCCCAAGGGCAGGTCTGGGATGGTCTGGCATGTACAAAAGTCACTAGGAATGGCAGCCAGTGGCACAATTCCCTTGAAGACCTTGTTGTAGGCACTTCTAAAAATCCAGACTAAGACTTTCATGGCCTCAGAAGGAGAATCAAATCCATCTGGGAAATTGTAAAGACCTGCACAGATGTAATAAGGGCACAAAGGAAAAGGATTTGGTAGGTCTAGCTCCAACGTCTGCAGCAAGTACCTAGTAGCTACCTACTTTCATGTGAAGAATGGAAACTTATTACAAAATTTAAAAAAAAATACAGTAGCAGGTATGAATAGCCTGAGAGAGGTACTCCAATGATACAGTGATTAGAGACCAATCAGAAGAATGAAAGAACACTTTTTGCTTCCACAGTGCCCACCTTGGCAGAGGAGGGGTGGAACCCAGCACACGGCTACTTAGGAAGAGGTACACCACACAGGCTCAGAAGACGGCACCGACATGGCGGGTCACGCTTGAATTAAGATGGAGTTACAGGAGCCAGGCGTGGTGGCGCACGCTTGGAATCCCAGTACTTGGGAGGCTGAGACCAGAGGATCACAGGTTCCCGGCCAACCTCAGTTACTTAGTGAGACCCTCTGCAACTTGGTGAGACCCTGTTTCAAAATAAAGAATAAAAAATAGGGCTGGGGGTGTAGTTAGGAGGTAGAGTGCCCCTGGGTTCCATCCCCAGTACCGCAAAAAAAAAAAAAAAAGATGAAGTTACGGTTGCACATCTCTAATCTAAAAGTGTGAAATCCCAAAAGCTCCAAAATCTGAAACTTTCTGAAATGCCACAAGTAGAAAGTTCCACACCTGACCTCATGTGATGGGTCCCAGTCAAAATGCAGGTACACTAAAAATACTGTATAAAATTCCCTTCAAAACTGGGCGTGGTAGCACACGCTTGTAATCCCAGTACTTGGGAGACTGAGAAAGGAGGATGGCAGGTTTGAGGCCAGCTTCAGCAACTTAGCGAGGCCCTCCACAACTTAGTGAGACCCTGTTTCAAAATAAAGAATAAAAAATAGGGCTGGGGGTGTAGCTCGGAGGTAGAATGCCCCTGGGTGCAATCCCCAGTACTGCAAAAAAAAAAAAAATCCCCTTCAAACTACGTGTGTAAGACATATACGAAGCAAAGATGAACGGCCCCAACCCCAAGATATCTCATTAAAGAGATACCAATATTACAAAATCTGAAACACTTCTGGTCCTCAGCATTTTAGGTGATAAGTACACTACCACAGAAAAGCCCCCCACTTTATCCAGGGATCTTGCAAGTCAGTTCTCAAAGCGTGGTGCCTGCCCCAGCATAGATCGCCTGAGAATGTGTTAGAACAGCAAATCCCCAGGCCCCACCCCAAACTTCTGTATCAGACATGAACGGTGATGCTCACTTCAGAGTTGGAGAGGTGGGCAGTTTGAGGACCACCATTCTACAGGACACAGTGAGGGGTGACCAGGGGCGAGAGCAGCCAGGCTGGCAGTGCCCAACAGTACAGTTCTGTGACCCTTCACAGTGACCTCCCTGAGCACTCAAGCAAGCATTGATTATTCATTCCGTCCTTCCAAAGTCCAGGGCGTCTTCCACAAGGTGCCTGATAAGAGGTTCCAGAACAAGCTTGCACCCAAGCTCCACTCCCTATAGATGACTCTGCATCAACGTTGCTCAAATCTCATGCCGTCATAAAAAAGTTTATGGTTCTGTCTGATGCATGTTCTGGTCTATCTTAACGAAGGAGTGGTGGCTGCACTTAAGAGGACGGGGTGTCGGAGACCTGCCCTTTGCCAGCTGTGGGGTGGAGGGCCAGGTGAGCCCCGGTTCTTCCCTTTCTTTTCCATGGAAATAAAAACAGAAAAATTGCCACCTCAATTCTGATGAGGACTCAGTGAGCTGTTATGTATAAAGTGCTCAGAAGAGTAATTACAACATCTGATGCGTGCTATGCGTGTGTCGACGTGTGAGGGGAGAAGCTAAAAATCACTAGAAAGAGGTTCAATTTCAGCAGCTGTACTTATAAGTACTGAACATGTGTCAAAAGTGTGTTAAATGCTGATTCCCGAAAAGCTATTTTACATCGGCAACTTAACTTCTAGAATTCAAAAGACTTTTGAAAATATTTGTAAAATGCACAAGGTATTCTGATTATATGCATCCACTTTTAACCAAGTCTAATTTTAGTATTCTAGAACTGGTTGAGTGGGTTGAGATAGTCCATTATTCCTTATAACTACACAGGTTATACCTCTCTCAATAAAGCACACTCATAATTGCCACAATTATTATTCTAAATTATTTGTTGCTATGTCCTTTTAGCTATCTCAACTTTGCAAATACAGAATAAATAAAGCTTAAATCATGAAAGGGGTATAGACTTGCACTCTCCTGGGCGGCAGCCCCAGCCCTGTGTGGCTACTGACCACTCAAACTGCAGCAGGAGGGAGTGCAGATGTGCTGTAAGTGTACAAGCACCCCACTTCAAAGACTTCACACAACTAGAAGAATATGAATTGTTGCTTTAATTGTGCTTTATATTGTTACATGCAGAAATAAAAAATAGTTTAGACATCCTGGGTTAAAAGAAACATGATGACAATATCACTTGCTTCTTTTTACACTTTTAACGTGCCTAGGAGACCATTTATTTATTTATTTATTTATTTATCTATTTATTTATTTTGTGGTACTGGGGATTGAACCCTCTAAGCTACATTCCAGCTCTATTTTATTTTTTTGAAACAAGGGTCTCACTAAGTTGCAGAGGGCCCCACTAAGTTGCTGAGACTAGCCACGAACCTGTGATCCTCCTGTCTCAGCCTCCCAAGTACTGGGATTTTAAGTGTGTACCACCACACCTGGCTTGAGACCATTTAAAATGACATCTGGGGCTCCCATGTGTGGCTCTCATATAATATTTCAATGGGATGGCACTGCTCCTGACAGATGATCACTTACTTGGAGTAAGTGGCATTAGAAGAGGGACATTCCGCCTGAAAGGTCACATACACACGCGAGCACGCGCGCACGCACACACACACACACACACACACACACACACAATTTTCTGCATGCAATCTCTCCTCCCCTGAGAGAGAGCCAGGCTCATGTCAGGTTTCATGTAAAGCCATGGATGGGCAGCCAAGTCACTGTTACAAAGGATAACCCTGAACTAGCCCCAATGGACAGAAGTTGCTAGAAGCAAACTGATTATAAACTTTGTTCTTTTGTTATCTTTGTTAGCAAACTGCGACTCAGTATGTGACAACAGATACCTTGGTAGCTTAGAATATGTATGTGTGTGTGTGTGTGTGTGTGTGTGTGTGTGTGTGTGTGTGCTGGAGGGGTAGATAAAGACCAGGGGAAAGAGTGAACAAGCTCAGTCTGATGTCCCACGCCTGCCGCACTGGGCACTTGGGACACTGATCCGAGGATGGTGGAGTGCCACCGAGCGTGGGTGGTGGCCTGAGCTGAATGTGAGAGAGCAAGGAACAGATGGATTGGCGGGAGTGGTTAGAAAGCTGTTGTGAAGTCCAAGTGAAAAAGGAAATTAAAAAAAAAAAAGTAGAGCAAGGCTCTGACGTAAGAGATCTTTTGGAGGTAGAATCCATAGGGGTTGATAACCGGATATGGGAGGTAAGGAGGAATTCAAGGATGAATGAGTGGCTGGATGGATGAAAAGAAAAATAATCAAGAGGGCAGGAAGGCTGTCAGATGGTACAGTCGGGGACAGTGAGAATCTGGCGAGAAGCTGGTGAATTCATATGAAGAACTGCGTGGATGAATGAATGAACAGCAACCCATGAATGGACAGACTGTGTGGAGCTGAGAGTGGGCGGTCAGGCAGGCACTCCCCTGCCTCGTATGGCTATCTTGAACAACGCAAATTGGCCAGGGTCAAAAAGGCCCAGACAGAGCTCAGGGTGCACCTCATCAAACACGGTCATGCACGAGCCAGGACTGGATGTGGCTCCCGTGCCAAAGACTGCGCAGTCACAGCAGAGGCAGGCCCAGGGCTGGTGACCTCTCCACCCAGGCTCTGCCCTCTCATTTTGCTTTTCATCCAGGGGCCAGGGAACTCTTGCCTTCCCACACAAAATCCAGCACATTCTCTGTGATTTCTGATACATGATCATCTTCCTCATAAAGAACAAACACGCCGACAACAGAACAATTATCTGCAGCTGAGCCCACACGTGCTCAGAGGGAGCATCCGTGCACGGAGTCAAGTCGAGACTTTTTCTCTCTCTAATCATCTTTTGGAAGGCCAATGCCAAGCCTCCTTCCGATCCTGGGGATCGATGCCTAACACTTAATGAGCACACAGTCCCTCCTCCTCCTGACAACTCTGAATCCGTCCCTGGCAGGTGTCCTCGGATACACACAGATTCCAGATCTGGGAAGCAACAGTACATCCTAAAATCAGCCTTGCTTAAGAACACAGAGTTACACATTGTTAAGGATTGAACTGTACCCCTCCAAATTCCTGTGTTCCAGCCCTAACCCCCACGTGACAATACAGTGGTCCCCTGGTATCATGGAGGCTTGGTTCTGGGACTGCTGAGAAGACCAAGATCTTTAGATGCCCAAGTCCCTTATATAAAATGACATATAGTATTTGCATATCACCTACACACATCCTCCCACATACTCTAAATCATCTCTACATTACTTATAATGTCTAATACATGTAAATGCTATACAAATAGTTGTATTGTTTAGGAAATAATGACCCGCCCCCCCCCAAAAAAAGCCTGCTCAAATTCAGCACAGACACCATTTTCCAAATATTTTTGGCCTGCAGTTGGCTGAATCCTCAGATACAGAACTCAGATACAAGGGCCAGCTATATTTGGGGAGAGAACATTTAGGAAGGTCATTAAGGTGGGGCCCTGATCCAATAGGGCTGATGTCCTTATAAGAAGAGGAAGGACTCCAGAGACTTCTGTGTGTGTCTATGCACAGAACAAAGGCCACGTAAGGACAGAGCAGGAAGGGAATGCCAGGAAGGCAGCACTCGCCAGGACCAACCCTGTTGGCACCTTCATCTTCGACCTCTAGCCTCCAGAACTGCAAGAAAATTCACTCTGGGGCTTCAGGCCCCTAGCCTAGGCTATTTGTTATGGAAGCCCAAGCAGACTAATACACACTCTAAGCAGCAACAAACACGCTTCAATTGCAGGAGGCATTCCAGGGCAACTGGCCCCTAACAGTGAAGCAAGGACCCAAGTTCACTGAAATTGCTCCCGTCCTCAAAGAGTCAACTCACTTACAGGATCTGCGCCCTTCAATATCTGCACACATCAGCAACATGCCAAAGGCACATGTCCATCCAGTGCCTCTTAAGAAAACGACTCTACCCAACAACATTCTGGGGTCCCCATCTACTGCCTGATAGGGCTCCAAGTGGAAGGACTTAACCTAATTCAAGTTCTGTAATCAATGAGCCTCCATCTCCTCACATAGAAATATGGGCTGGAGCCAATTCTGCCATGTGACTTAGAATAGTAAAGAGGATGGTGTATGTAGGTGAAGAGCACTCTGTAAACTATAAATTACCATATAAGCATTAATATGTATCACTTTTATCTCATGATGGCATTTTAGGTCTTCATTAACAACAGGCCATCAAAAGCATCCTGTTTTCCAAACCTGTCTCAAAAGAAGAAATTTCAATACAAGTTGAGCATCCCTTATCCAAAATGCTGAGGACCAGAAGTGTTTCAGAATTTTTTTTCCAGATTTTGGCACATATGCATCTACATAATGAAATATCTTGGGGATGGAAGCCACGTCTAAACATGAAATTCATTTATTTCATATACACCTTATACACACAGCCTGAAGATAGCATTGTACAGTATTTTTAGTGCTCCTGCAATTTGACTACAACCTGTCATATGAGATCAGGTGTGGAATTTTCCACTTGTAGCATCCTGGTGGCACTCAGAAAATTCTGGATTTGGGAACATGTCTGGTTTTAAATGTTCAAATTAGAGATGCTCAGCCTCTAAATTCTAAGAACATTTGAGGCTTCTTTCTTAAAGGCATTACAGATACAAATAATAGGAAGAAGTAGGGTGACACTAACTAACTAACCAACCAACAGGATGACCAATGCTTGGCTCGGTTTTCAGTTCAGGCTTACCTGGACAGACTAACTAAACTACTGAAAAGCCAAACACTCAGCCAGCCCACCAGGTGGCTGTAGAGTTGGGTTTATTTGGTTTATTGCAGACAAAATGTTGGTGCACAGAACAGATTACACAAAATTGCCTTTAGACTGTGTATAGAAGGTGTGTGTGTGAAACATAAATTCTGTGGTTCTGTCTTGTTTCTGCTTTTAAGTTTAGCCTCAAGACTACAAATGATTCATTTGACAGCCAAAGAGAGGCCACCAGACCAAATTCTCCCATCATCTAGACATCCTGGACACCAAGCCATCCGCAGAGTGACAGAGGTTTGGAGCAGAGGTACAAGGACTCTGGAGATCTTATTACAAACACTGCTGGGGTGCTGGGAACAGAGCGCCCAATAATCACAGGCTCAGAACTCAATATCCATGGACTGGATATAAACTGTGGACAAGGTATTATACTAAGTGGCAATACCTCAGGCCCTTAGGGGGCTCAGAATCAATTAAAGAAAATACAAAGACCAACAATAAAGAATGTCACAAATGCCAACTCAAGGACACAAAAGAAGTGCCGTGGAGGTTCCAGGACAAAGTCATACATAGTCCTAGTAGAGACACAGTTGCTAAGATGTGGGGAAGAAATGGCCGCTGGGAAGGATGGGGACTTGAGACACCCAGGGAGCTGAGCAAAGGGGCCCAGAGGAAACACAGAATGTGGTCAGGGACATGGACACCCTGGTGACTGCCCCGTCGGTCAGAAGAACTTTTTCATTTCCATGGATTCCAGGACTGAGAATCTGGAAGTAGGAACACACGTGTCAGTCGGTGGTGGCTGTGCGCTGTGGGCAGGGGGTGTCACTTGCTAATGTAATGCCTTCCGAACGAAACCTTCTTGGGCTATGTTCAAAGTGAAGTGCAGAGAAAGGAAATGTCTAATTTTTCAAATTGCACTACGAAAACGGGCTAAAGAAATGACAAATTATCTTTACTATAGCTGCATACCTTTGATAACTGTATTATCGTTGTTGTTGTTGTTTTTCTTCTTCTTCTTTTTGCTTAGGACCTTCTGAAATATGCCCTGAAGTGTTTTCCATCACTCATTTTAGGATAGAGAAACAATTTGGAAGCACCATTTGCAGTCCCTCTGGATGGGAAAACTAATTTTCTAAGCCTCTGGGGTGGAGACGTAGGAGGTTCTAGTTCATTTGTGAAAAAGTTAGTTTAGTAGCTTTCCCAAACATCGCTCACCACCCTCCTCTGCAGTTCTAGGGAGCAATCCTGATGTCTCCAGTCATGATGGCTCATTTTAATGTCAGAAAACCATTTCCACAAGCCCCATCTCCCCCAGTGCAGGCTGCAAGCCAGTCTGAGCAGTTAGAAGCATTTGCGTCTCATAGAGCATCACAGCCTGGTCCTGCCTGGGCAAGTTAAGCTAACACAAGTGGTCAGGTTAAGAGACTCCAGATCATTCTGAGAGTCTTAGGGCATTTTAAAAGGTTATCCAGTCCATGCACTCACAAGGATGACTTGAGGTATATTTAATACAGATGACAGCCCATTTCTCAAACACTGAGTATGTTAGATCTGCTATTTGTTAGAAGAGCACAGTGACCCCCCCCCCCACGTACATGACAGAGGGTGGGAACACGGCAGGGTCAAACAGAGCAGCAGCGCAGAAGCACGCAACATGTAAGAAAGTAAACTTGAAGCCTGAAGACAGACCATGGCTGCTTGAAATCCACCTTTTACCCACTGAAAAAGAGTCAGTTTCTCCACAAGTGCGCAGAGGGGGTTACGGAACAGCCAGTCCTCCAGATAGAGACTCGCCACCCAGTTTCTTTCTGTGTCCCACTGTCAATGGAGCAGCCAAAAAGCTAAGGGTCCCAGAGAGGGGGTGTGCTGGGCATCTCCACAGGCTTCCCGCTGCTGACAGGTCTCAATTCCAGACTCAGGTAGCCACTCTCTTCAATCAGAATGACATCTAACCTATTCTGAGGACAGAAATATTGGAGTAGGACCTTCCCTTGTTGGTCACTCCCTCACAGACAGGGTTAACACCTGCTTCTTGGGAAATTCCTGCTGCGAATGTCTAAAACCTACATCAGGAGCCCAAACTCGGGGCTAAGCACACTCTTTCTCTACGTGTTCAGTGACCGCCGTTCTCTTTATATAAGCCCCACACGTTTGAAAATTCTGTGAGTAATTCACCCATTTTTATCTATGAACACTTGATAAGTGGATTCAGGGTGTGCCCTGAAGCACAGTTTAGATCTGTTTCAAGAAGTCAAAACAGCCCAGGTTACTTTTTTAATCACTTTTACGACTTGAAAACCACTGTTGATAACTCTATCAAAAACAAGAGCAGCAAACACACCCCAGAGGAGTTTCCTTCCTACATAATACCCCTTTGGAAAAGCTTGGGCAGGGCCTAGACCAAGAAGGAACTCCCCTACCTGTGGGTCCCAGGGAAACCCACGCCCACTGGCCTGGGGTACAGTCTCCTTTTGGGTCAAAGGAGAAGGGGGCCTGGGCGACCGTTCAGGTCCCTCCAATCCATGCCGGGGCCTGTTCATCCCACTCTCCAGACACAAACTTGGCAGAACCAGCCCTGAATCTGTTGGCAAAATAAAGCCAAATAAAGGAGAAACTGCCAATCTGAACGGTCTAAAGTGGCTGGGTCCAACTCCACGCACCATCCTGCTTTGTCCCTAAAGCTGTTTACAATAGTAGTTTAAATCAGGTGCACAAGGTCCACTAGCCAGTGATCCCTCAGCATCCCGTGCAGACCTTCCAGGCGAATCGTTACTGTCTACAAAATAAAGCGTTTTGCTAATTAAACTCCTTCCACACAATGCCTAGCTAACTGCACTCATAAGGGAGTTACCGTCATTGCCTTAAAAAAAAAATCACACATCAAATTCTTCCAGCACCTCTTGGTAGTTAAATCGCCCTGAATAAACCAAGAGGGCAGAGCGACTGGGAGAGAAACTTTGGTTCAGGTGACCGTAAGAATCTTGGAAATCCGAGGCAGGGCGCAGAGGCTGAGACCGGGCACAAAAGCGCCCTGCGCCTTGGAAGGACCTCCTTTATGAGATGTGACAGCAGCTCTGTGCGGGATCATAAACAGTTCTGATAAACACAGTAAGTTCTCCCGGCCCTCCGCGGCCTCCCGAGTCCCGGCGCTGGGGCCCTGCGAGCCTCCGCTATCCTTCCGAGGCACCGGCGCCCCGGCGACCCCGGCCACCGCACGGTCCCACGGCCGCCCCGGGCTGGGTCCGCCGCCCGCCCGCCCGCCCGCAGGCCGGAGGCTGCCTGCGCTCCCGGGGGGTCTCCAGTCCCCGCCCCAGCCCGGGTCCCCGCCGCGCCCTTGGCGGGCGCCCCCGTCCCCACGCCGCCCCGAGGGTGCGGGCCCGGGAGGGCGGGCAGGAAGGTGTGCAGCCGGGAGGTGCCGGGCAGTCTGCAGCCGGGGACGCCCAGGCCGCGGCCGGGCCGAGCGCGCCGCTGGGGCGCAGAGGGGACCCGCTCCCCAGCCCCTTCCCGGCGCGCCCGACCCGCGAGCCCCGCCGCGCTCCCAACTCCGCCGATCGGCCCCAAGTTTGCAGCCCCCGTCCCGCCGCGCCCGGCCGCGCTTACCTCGCCGTGGGCCGCCCGCCGAGGCCGGAGGGCAGCGGCGCGGGTCCCGGGGCGGCGGCCGCGCTGCGCCCGCCCAGGCGCCGCTCTTTGTCTGCACCGCTCCCTCCTCCCGCCGCCGGGCGCACGCTGCCGGCCCGGGCGCCCCGAGCCTGCCCGCCGCCGAGCCCTCCCCGCCGCCCGCCCGCCGCCCGCTCGGCCGCGCGGCTCCGGCCTGACGATCCCCGCGGCGGCGGCGGCGGCGGCGGCGGCGACCCTCCCCCGGCGCAGTGCCCGCCTCCTCCGCGCTCTTCCTCCTCCTCCCGCGCTCCTCCTCGGCCGCGCCGTGACGCCGCCCAGGGGCCGGCTGAGGCCGGCGCGCGCGGGGCGGGGGCCGAGACCCACCTGGGGGCGCACCCCGCGCCCCGATCGCGCGTCCCCGCAGCCCCGGGGGGCCCCGATCGCTCGGTGCCGCGGGCGCAGCGCGGGCGGCGCGCGGAGGGACCGGGGAGGGTCCCACGCCTGAACCCGCCGGCGCCGGGAGTGGGGGGCTGGGTGGGTGGGGACGATCGTGAAAATGCAGGCAGCAACTTCCAGCCTCCGACGACTGCCCGGTCGTCTCTGCACCCTCTTTGCTGTTTGTTTGATTTTCTTATCACGACGCGCTAGTTTGTTTGGCGACCGTCCCCCTCCCGGAAGCATTCCCACGGCACCCTCCAGCAGAGCAGGCCTGTAGTCCATCAGAAAAGTGACTTACATTAAAATGTCACTTCCTCCCTGTAATTGCTTGTGGGCATTTTTATTTGTTTGCCTTGCATCTATTTACTTTCCCAACCAGACACGTTTTTACTCCATCCTCTCTGACTGGGGGCACTTCCTCTGCGGAGGAGAGGAAACCCGACCTCCAGCGCCTCGCAGGCAGGAGGCCAGCTCCCACCACTGGGATTCTCCTAGGACACCCAAGCAGCGTGGAAAGGCTCCTGGCTAATAGTGGGACCTTTAGGCTCATCCAGCCTCGAGTTGGAGTGACCCTTAACCTGCAAACAAACTTGGGAAGGTTAAAATCCAGGAGGAAGGAAAAAGACACTTTCCCCTTTCATGCGCACAGGAATCCAGATGTCTTTTCCAATCTCCTTCCCATGTGGTTTCCCAAAGGAAATCCTAATATTCAAAGGATTCTGATTTCCTGGTCGGATAGCCTGCGCCCATGTTAATGAGGTCCTTTCTGCAGCTCCTGACTTCTCCTTATTAAGGCAGTAATAATTCACCTGAGGTGACAAGGTAGTGTTATTTGATACACACATTGCCTGCCTCCTTCCAAAAGGAAGTACCCAAGAATGGATAACCAGAGTTTGTGCAGCTTTGTATTCAGACAGTGTTTCACTAGGGGTTTCTGAACTGTGTAACCTTGCGCAGGTGTTTCTTAACCCTTCTAAAATTTATCAAATGAGGAGATAATATTTGCCTACCTCCTATGTAAAGTACCTGGCAAGCTGCCTGCCGGTAAGTGGCCTTCCATAGTTCAGCAGGTGGAAGGAGGTGCAGGACCCTGAAAGGCATCGCCTATCAGATCAGGAAATCTGACAGCCTCCTTCTCTGTTTGATCTTGGGAATGATGCCACCTCTGTTCATCCCTTCGGTGCAAACCTCATCTTCTTAATATCTAGCTATACAAAAGGAAAAGCAGGATTCTAAATAGTAGTCTGGCCCCCATTTTAAAGTGGTTTCCTGAAAGTAGGTATAACAACATTGACCTAGTTTTTAACTTGTTTGCTTTGTAAACTTTGAACTCCTCTTCCTTCTCCCATTCTTTGTAAAGTTACCAATGACGTTCTCTTAACTTCAGTGACCCTTCCTAGAGGTCTCTCCTACCCAGCTCTCAGAAGCATGGAGCACATGTGACATTTCTGTTATTTCCTTAGACCCCACCCACCATCTTTTCATTTACCTTTCATTCTGAATCTCTTACTTGTTTTGTTTTGTTTTTGTGGTGCTGGAGATTGAACCCAGAACCTCACATATGCTAGGCAAGTGTTCTACCACGAAGCAACATCCCCAGGCTTTTTTATTTTTTATTTTGGCACAGGGGTCTCGCCAAGTTGCCCATGCTGGCTGAGAACCCAGGGCTAGCTCTAATTCTCTTACATTTCCCACTGCTCATCTCTGTCTTCCTGAGGGAGTAAGTTGTCTTCCCAGGCCCCTAACTGCAATATTTCCTAAGCATAAGTGGCCCTTCCTTTTTATTCTGATGCACACTTTTTCTTTTTTAAGATTGGTCATATTTTGTATGTTCCTGGTCTGGGCTTCCCTTGATTAACTCCCGGCACTATCGCCTTAGTGAGCCCCCAGCTTGCCTGTACTCCCCGAAGAAGGATCAGTGGTCTCCTCTAGGTCGCCACATTCAAAATGAAACTGATTTCCTTCCCAAACCAGCTCTTTTCCCCAAATCACCGGCATGGCCCAGAGTCCACCTCAGCTCCCGGGAGAAACAACACAGCCAACTTGACCTCTTCTTTTCTTCGACCTATTCTTTTCTTCTCTCCAAGTTCCACGAACGGAAAGGGAGAAGAGGGCACCAGATAACCCCAGGACCCTTTCAATCTACTCCTGGGATTCTGATTTCTTGTGATTCTTAAGCCTCTCTTTGACTGCACCTTCTTTTATATCTCCAATGCAGCATCCTCAAATCCAATGATAATTATCTTTGTAGAAAGAGAAAAGGAAGAAGACACACAGAGACCAGGAGTGCAAAGATGGAGGCAGAGATTGGAACGATGCTGTTACAAGCCAAGGAATACCTAGAGTCACCAGAAGGTGGAAGAGGCACAGAGCCACCCTCTAGAGCCTTCGGAGCGATGTGGAACCTTGTTCTGCATTCTCCTTCATTCGTGTGCCATTGTCTGACTACTCAAATGCCCTCAAGAACACAATATGGAAAGAGCAAAAAGTGCAAGCAAACCTTTGGCCTAAAATCTAATCAGCAGTAAAGCCTATGATTGTTTTCCAAAGGTCTCTAGAACTTAGTCCTGCCATGCCAATCTCCTTTTTAACTTTTCCCAACATAAGTCATTTGTTCTGGTCACTCCGGCCTCCCCACAGTGCCCCACCGAGTCACGCCAATGTCTGCCTTCTATGGTGAGTGTGGAGGCAGCTAGGAATTCCTTGTCCCCTCCTTCTCTTCCTCCTCCTTCACAGCTCTATCCCAAGCATGCTCTAACCCCTCCTTGAACTCATTAAAAACACAAGGTTAGGAAGTCAGACTTCAGGAGCCAAACACCTACAGACCAGTCTATTACTTGGGTTCATTTAATCTCTCTGGGCTTCCAATAGTACAGTTGTCTCTCATGCCTGGGTGTTTTCTTCCAAGACTTCCCTCAGATAGCAAATCCAAGGATGCTGAAGTATAGTATTTGCATAAGAACTTCCATACATCTTCTCATATACTTTTTTTTTTTTTTTT
>PVJS01000454.1:8160-85438 GCA_004027185.1 Glis glis | reverse complement strand
GGCCAGATCATATGGTGGATCCATTCCCAGTTTTCTGAGGAATCTCCACACTGATCTCCATAGTGGTTGAACTAGTTTGCAATCCCACCAACAGTGTAGAAGAGTCCCAATTTCCCCACATCCTCACCAACATTTGTTGTTGTTTGACTTCTTAATGCTTGCCATTCTAATTGGGGTCAGATGAAATGTTAGAATAGTTTTGATTTGCATCTCCCTGATTGCTAATGATGTTGAACATTTTTTCATGTATCTATTGGCCATTTGTATCTCTTCTTTCGTGAAGTGTCTATTTATTTCAGTTGCCCACTTCTTGATCGGATTGTTTGTTTTCTTAGTGTAGTCTTTTAAGTTCTTTGTATATCCTAGATATTAGACCTCTGTCAGAGGGATAGCTTGCAATGATCTCCCATTCTGTAGGCTGCCAGACAGCCCTCTCTACTCATGATTCAGCAACTTGTCTTTCCTTGGCATTTCTCTTATTCTCTGAACCTCCATAGGGCACACAGCCAAAAATGCCTTGTTTTCTAGTAATTTATGTCCATATCATATTCCATAATGACACACTGA
The DNA here is from genome assembly GCA_004027185.1 of Glis glis. NCBI lineage: Eukaryota > Metazoa > Chordata > Mammalia > Rodentia > Gliridae > Glis > Glis glis. Next base: position 84,871 of record PVJS01000454.1, on the reverse strand, counting down.
TCAAGGTTAAGAATTACTTCTTTGAACGCCCCAGAGAATCTCACAGACATCTCATACAAATGTGGAATAATACACATCAACTATTTAGCAATAGCAATTGTAAATGCAAATATGTTTAGATATGTACTATAAGTTGGGCATCTCTAATCCGAAAATGAACAATCTGAAATGTTCCCAAATCCAAAACTTTTCCAGCACTGATATGACGCTACAAGTGAAAAATTCCACACCTGGACCACATGTGACAGGTCAGAGTCAAAACTCAGGGGCAGTAAAAATATTGTATAAAATTATCTTCAGCTTCCGTGTATGAGATGTATATGAGTTTTATGTTTAAATTTGGGTCTCATCCCCAAACTATCTCATGATGTAAATGTAAACAATCCAAAATTCAAAAATCTGAATTCCTAAACACTTCTGGTCCCAAGCATTTTGGGGAAGGGACACTCAACTTCTGTTGTAAGTTATTATTGACATTCTAGTTATTAATAGCTATCATTCACTGTGTTCTTTCACTTGTCAATCACATTGACGAATCCTCAAAAACCAGTGGGACACATACGAATCCCCATGTTATAGATGAGGAACCTGGTTTAAAAGCTTCAAACTTGCCTAAGGTCACAAAATTTACAAGTTGTGATTTTTCCCCCCACGATCTTTCCTACAAACATGTTATATTGATTTACAAAGGGCAGAAGCAATGCATACCACCAGGAAAAATAAATTCCCCTTATTTTAATACCCTCTTTAGTCATTTTTCTGTTGAATTCTTAACAAAGTTACTGGTTCTCTCCCATTTCTCGCTAATTTTCTTAATTGCCTCTGATGCGTATATTGAACCAGGGACCATGGGATGAGGCAGGTGTCAGATGTTGTAGGTACCTTCAACTGTGTGGACTCAGACCAGAGCAAAACACGCTACTTGCTCACTCAGAACCAAACTGGATGGGGGCAGTTTCCTATTTCTGTGTCGCAAATCAGTACAAGCCAGCCTCAGCAACTTAACAAGACCATATTTAAAAAAAAATTGGAGATGGAACCAATTAGAGATGGAATCCAGAGGCGTTCTACCTCCAAGCCACACCCTTAGCCCTATTTTTTTATTTTTTGGTCTGAAACAGAGTCTCACTCGGTTGATGAGACTCTCACTACTTGCTGAGGCTGTCCTCGAACCTGCGATCCTCCTGTCTCAGCCTCCCAACTACTGGGATTTTAAGTATACACCACCCCGCCCAGCTCATGTTTCAAAATTAAAAAAAATAAAAAGGGCTGGGGGTGAGTTCAGAGGTAGAATGCCCCCGTGTTTAATCCCCAAAGTACCAAAAAGAAAGGAAGACAGAAACTCCAGTCTCCCCAGGCTAAAATCAAGGTGTCAGCAGGGCTGCGTTACTTTTCTGAGGCTCCTGAGAACACTAGTTTCTTTGCATTTCCCAGATTTTAGAGGGAACCTACATTACTCTGCTGTTGGCCCCTTCCCCATCTTCAAAGCCAGCAATGGTACATCCTGCTGTCCCTGGGTCCACTTTCGCATCTCCCTCCTTCCAGCCAGGAAAGGTTTTCATCCCTCCAAGACTCTTCGATCATGGCGGCCCTACCTGGAGATTCCAGACTCATCTCCACACCTCAAGACTTATGCCCTAACTTACCTCGACAAAATCCCCTTTGCTATGGGCAGTGACATAGTCACAGGTCTGGGGACTAGGGTGGGAGCACCTATGAGGAGCCATGATTCTGGAACATTCCTCAGAGAGCAGACTCTCAATCCTGGAAGGGCTTCAAGGAGGACTTGGGGCAGAATGAGGACCTAACATAAACTAGTTAGTTAGGACCTAACCTAAACTAGAGGGAAGGGAAGATGTGCTGGTCTCAGGATCACCGGGAGGGAAGAAACGTGCTGTGGACGTTCAAATGGGACACTTTCCTGGGAGTGTTTTCCCCGTGCCCCAAATGAGCATTATGGGTGAGGGGAATTGAGGACACTTTCTTTGCCCTCGCAGGCAAAGCCCACCTCCATTCATGAGTTACACACCCCACTTCAGAACCTCAGAGGAGTTCAGGGAAGCTCGTGGTTTTTTGAGCAAGGAAGTGACACAATTAAAAAGATATTTTGGATCCAACCACGAAATTACAGGAAGTACAGAGGACAGAGGACATGCCCAACTATATTAGGAATGCAATTAGCAAAATCCAGACTGTGAGGACCCTGAGGACAAACTCTCTGACTCCTCTCCCCAATATTGCTAACAAAAGCCAAAAGAGAGTCAGGCGTGGTGGCGCACGCCTGTCATCCCAGTACTTAGGAGGCTGAGACCAGAGGATCCGGGTTCGTGGCCAGCCTCAGCTACTTAGTGAGGCCCTCTGCAATTTAGTGAGACCCTGTTTCAAAATAAAGAATAAAAAATAGGGCTGGGGGTGTAGCTTGGAGGTAGAATGCTCATGGGTTCAATCCCAGTACAGAAAAAAAAAAAAAGCCAAAAGAGACGGAAACGGAACCTACAGGTTAAAAGGTGTAAACACTTACATTAGCTACGGTTGGGAAAAGAGAAAAGACCCAAAGTACATTTAAAAGCTATCCAAGTTGCCGGGTGTGGTGGCACATGCCTGTAATCCCAGTACTTGGGAGGCTGAGACAGGAGGATGGAAGGTTTGAAGCCAGCCTCAGCAACTTAGTGAGGCTGTCAGCAACTTAGTGAGATCCTGATTCCAAATAAATAATAAAATTGTGCTGGGGGCATAGCCCAGAGGTAGAAGGCCCTGGGTTCAGTCCCCAGCACCACACACACACACACACACACACACACACAAACACATGTAAAACATATATAACATACATATATATGTTAAAGAAAGTCATAGGTGTGCTATGATTTGTATCTGGAATGTTCGCCAGGGGCTCATGTGTTGAGGCTTGGTCCCTCATGTAGCAATGTTCCGAGGCGGGGCTCTTGGGAAGGGATGGGATCCTGTAGGATCTGCTCTTGTCAATGGGTGAGTCCATTGATGGGCTCATGGCTGATGGCATTATTGGGAAGTGGCGGGAACTTTACGAGGTGGGGCCTAGTTGGAGGAAATAGGTCACTGGAGGTGTGGCCTAGAAAGGCATATCTTGTCCCAAGCCTCTCTCTCTTTCCTGGCTGCTATGAGGTGAAGAGGTTTGCTCTACTATGATGTTCTGCCTCACCAGAGGCCCATAGCAATGGAGCCAGCTGACCACGGACTGAAACTGACAAAGGGTGGTGAGCCAGGGTAAAGAGCCGAGCCCGTAGACCTCCCTGACCTCTAGCTTCAGACTGATCAGGAAGAGATTGAAAATGGACCAATCAGGGCCCAGATCTAAGGACCAATCAGAAGAGTTGCCAGGCTATATAAGCTCGCCTCCCGAGAGCAAAGCAAGCAGAGCAGAGGCAACTAGCAGGAAGAGAGGAGGGTCAGCAACAGAGTAGCAACACTGGTAGGACTGTAACCCAGAAAAGAGTGTTTGAGGGATCAGAAGTCTCTGGATAGAGAGAAAAAGTGGAAGCAAATCACCCCTTTGGGCCATACAGCACCAGCAGGGCCTTTCAGTGCTGTCTGGGAGTTACCCAGACCGAGTGTCAGCAATTACACACCCCTGGTCTCTAATGCCCATGGGAGACACCTGAACAGTGGGATAGAAAAAGGAGGAAAAGAAATATCCTTATCGCTGCACCACTTGAGGTGAGGGCCAATGTGGGCTGAAAAGAGACAGGGGCCGAGAACTTCCAGCCCAGACCCATAGCTACTGCAGCTCTTGTCTTCAAGAGCTAAAGAATTCAGCTTAGGAGACCCCGGAGTCAGGGTATAGCATTTCATAGAAGGACACAGGGAAAGTTAGCAGGGCTCCTGAAAGGGTCACTGTGCCGGGGTGCTCCCGTTGAGCCTCGGTTGTCACAGCTGCCAAGGAACTGCTGCTGCTACCCATGATGCTGTTCCCATTCTGCAATTGCTACTCCATTGCTGCTCTTGTTGGTCACTGCTACTCTGCTTTGCGGGCGTTACAGCTCTGCAAGCTGCCACCTCTACTTACTTTGTTCTGGAAAAGCTGCCTTATATAGCCTGGCAACTCTTCTAATTGGTCCTTAAATCTGGGTCCTGATTGGTCCTTAGATCTGGGTCTGATTGGTTCATAGATCTGGACCCTGATTGGTCCATTTTCAGTTCCTTACATCTGGGTCCTGATTGGTCCATTTTTCAATCCCTTCCTGGTCAGTCTTAAGCTAGAAGTTAGGGAGGGCTGCTGGCCCCAGCTTTTCACCCCAACTCACCGTGCTTTATCAAAGTCTTCAAAACCATGAGCCAAAATAAATCTTTCCTCCTCTAAGTTGAATCTCTCAGGTATTTTGTCATAGTGGTGGAAAGCTAACTAATACAGGATACATGTTTATATGCCAGTATGAAAAGAAAGGAGATATGTTGGGGGGAGAAAGAGTCTGAGATATTGGACATGGGCTATAAGTGTGCATGTCAATCCATTTTCCATTATTATTGGAATACTGAAGGCTGCGTACTTATAAAGAAAAGAGTTTTTATTTTGACTCATGGTGCTGGTTCAAGGTCAAGAGGCCACACTAGTGGTGGCTGTCTCTTCCTGGCAGAGTTCCAAGGTGGCCCAGGGCATCATATATTATATGGCAAGAGACAGGGAGCCACATGTATGTCATCTGGTCGTGCTCCTGCTTTTATAAAACCACCAGGATTCCATTATGCGGGCACCATCCTAAGTAATTCTAATCACCTCCCAATGTACCCACCTCTAAACGTGAAAGTCAGATTAAGTTTCCACCCTCTCAAGATTTCATAATGGGGATACATTTCAACACACGAATCTTGGGGAACATGCTCAAACCATAGAATGGTGTTTGCCTTACAATAGTTCCTTGGGACATACAATTTACTTTATGTGGTTTTCTGTGACTGTGCTATATGTGTCAATAAAACTTTAAAGGCTGACGTGTTTTGCAAAGACCGGTGAGGCAGTGAGATGAAGCGTGATAGGGGGACAAGTGGAAGCCATGGAGGTCTTGGTGTTGGGGTCGGATGTGACTGAGGAACCCTGACCGTGGCGGTCACAGTAGACACTGACAGCAAGAGAGGGTCGTGTGTTGTGTAGATAACACACTCGACAGGATGGAGTCACCTGACTGCACACTGGGGCCAAAAGAGAGGGATATGTGTTCTGTTGTTCCCCTTACCCCAGAAGAAGCATTCAAACATGCATGAGACCCGGCTCCCTGTCACGCCACCAGAGTCCCCTCTGTCTCCATAGTGGCCCTTCAGCAGCTTTCTCAAACAGCCTGACCTGGTTTCCTCAAAAATGGAAAACCCGAGACAAGGACTTGCATGCAAGTAGTTTATTTAAGAAGTGATGCTGAGAGAGAAAGAGAGGACCAGGCTGGGAAGTGTGGACTGTGCGAGGGTAAAAGCCAGCATTTTAAGAACATTCCTTCACACACATGGGCTCCACCATTTCTCACTCACTCCATAGCTCCCAATGCCTTCAGACAGAGTGCCAATATTTTTTTCTGCTTTATCTACCTCTTCTCATTGGGGTGCAAGTCCAGAAACAATTTGAGCATCGGTTTGGGAATGAAGAGAAATTGCATCTTCCTCATCTAAGGGGAACGGTCCCTGTGGCTATCCAATTTGCAGGTGAACATTCTTAGAAATTGCTTAGAGCTATTGCAAAAAGTAGGATTGAAAAGACGCTGGTTTCCCCACCTTTTGTGGGCGGTACCTGCAGAGGCTGCCTTGGGATTGCTTATCTGAGGTGCTCATACCACGTCTGAGTGCCCTGAGCTGCTGACGCTGAACAGTGACACGTTCTGGAAGTTATCAGCCAGCTGGAGCCCCAATATTGAAGCTTGGTGGGCCTCCCCCGCCAGAGCCATCAGATCCTGCTCCACCGTGTCTCTGTATCAGGCCTCGCCCTTTGCAACCGAAGCTGCCCTGTGAAACTTCTCTTCCATGCTACCCTTGAATGCCATTCAAACTCCATTTCTCTAATGCACACATATTCCCAGTATGATTTGCCTTAGACCCCAAATCCTCTGAATTCCTAAATTGTGTATAGATGGCGTCCCAAGATAAACTAGAAACTAGCAGGCAGCGTTGTTAACAAATTAGCTTTCCTATCCAGTTAGTATAAGTGGAAGGGCAGAACTGTGCTGCTGGGGAAGAAACAGGTCTCAAAACTGTACTAATTTGCTAAACACCAAAGTAATCTAAAAGTAGATGCTATTGTTTAACTCAGATGATTGTAGCAGATGCTGTCCGTGCCCGCCCCACGTCCTCCCTAAGGGTCACCGGCAGCGTCTTTAGACAAGTCTCCCACTTCCTCACACGCCCGTGGCTTCCTAGCTCAAGCCTGGGCTACTCTTGCTGGAGCTTTCTCTGATCATGAAGATGTGCCTGGCCCTCATCGGGGGACAGGGCGGAAGTGCGAGGGAGTTGAGTCCCACAAACAACTCAGCCCACATGGATGTGCGTCTGTGGATAAGCACCCAGCTCCTTCACCTTCCCGTGGGGCAGTTCTGAGCTGCAATCTACACAGTCTCTTCAAGGCTCCCAACAGGCCTGAAACCTGGCTGTCCACCGCTGAGACTCCTCGTCACCTTCCTGCTGTCCCTTTCTCTCCTCCTATTTCCCTCTGTGCTCCCTGAACACGTGCCGGGCTTCCTGCACACATGCTGTTCTCCCTCTCTCTCTCTCTTTCTCTCTCTCTCTCCCCCCCCCTTTCCTTTCTTTCTCCCTCCCCTCCTTCCTTCTTCCCTCTTCCTCCTCCTCCTCCTTTTTTTTTGTGGTACTGGGGATTGAACCCAGGGGCATTCTACCTCCGAGCTACACCCCCAGCCCTATTTTTTTAATTCTTTATTTTGAAACAGGGTCTCACTAAGTTGCAGAGGGCCTCACTAAATAGCTGAGGCTGGCCGCGAACCTGCAATCCTCCTATCTCAGCCTACCAAGTACTGGGATTACAAGCGTGAGCCACCACACCCGGCTCTTCTTTTTTGACAAAACTAAGTACCACAGACTGGGGGCTTAAACAACAGACATATTATCTACAGTTCTGAAGGTTGGAAATCCAGGTTCAAGGTGCTGACCGGGTCAGTTCCTTCTGAGGTCTCTCCCCTGAATTGCTGATGCACATCCTCTCACCGCGTCCTTACCCGGGCTTTCCTCTGTGCACGCACATCTTCCTCTTCCTCTAAGGATGCCAGTCCCACTGGGGTTAGGGCCTCACCCTTACAATTTCATTTAACTTTCACTATCTATTTATAGCCTCTATCCCCAAATAGTCAGATTAAGACTAAGTCAGGTTAAGGGTTCAACATATGCTTGTGTGGATGTGTTGGTCAACTTTCTATGACTGTAACAAACTGGACTTTCTGTTGCTGTAACCTGAAATAATCAATATAGACTCAGGATAGGTTTATTTTGGCTCACAGTTTTAGAGGGTTCCATCCATGGTCCATTGACCCCATCAGTTTGGGGCGTGTGGTGGCAAGGCAGCTCATCATGTTAGGATCACACGAACATGCCCCAATGACCAGAAGACTAGACTCTACCTCTTTTTTTTGGTACTGAGGATTGAACCCAGGGGCATTCTATCTCCAAGAACCCCTAGCCCTTTTAATTTTTTTTTATTTTGAAATAATCTCCCTAAATTGCTGAGGCTGGCCTCGAACCTATGATCCTCCTGCCTCAGCCTCCCAGGTACTGGAATCACAGGTGTGTGTCATTATGCCCAGCATAGGCTCTGCCTCTTAAAGGTTCCACCACTCCCCAACAGTGCTGTGGCTGGGGATGAAACCTTCAACACATGAATCTTGGGGGACATTTATCCAAACGATAGTAGTAAGGGACACAATGCAACTCATAACACTTACCAAGTGGATTACTTTCATCTAATTCTTATCTCAGAGTTGGAGCCCAAATTAATAGAGCCGCATGGCGATCCAAAATTATCAAGAACATGCACGCACATGCACACACACACACACGCGCGCGCGCGCACGCACGCCCACTCACACACACACACACCTGGCTTGACAAAGCTGGGATTCTTCACATCAGAAAATGCTATTAAGCATCTCAAGTCAGATTCGCCACAGCCTTGAACTGTATTACCCAAGGATGAAGGCAGGAACTGGGGACAGACTTTCTCCTTAAAAGAATACAGGCCTGGGCTCACAGGTTTTGCTCTCTCTGCACTCAGTTCCTTTCCGCTTCCCTGTTACTACCGTCCTATGCACAGGCCACTGGGTGTACAGCTCACCGTGACTGATAAGTGGAAATTCAGGAGCTAGATTACCCAGGGGAGCTTCAGCTCAGGAAGCCTTAAGTGATGTGTTTTCTTTTTTCTTCTTCTTTTTTGGGAGTACTGGGAATTGAACCCAGGGGCATTCTACCTCTGAGCTACATCCCTCGCCCTTTTTATTTATTTCTTTTATTTTTATTTTTTTTTTTTTTTGCAGTACTGGGGATTGAACCCAGGGGCATTCTACCTCCGAGCTATACCCCCAGCCCGATTTTTTATTCTTTATTTTGAAATAGGGTCTCACTAAGTTGCGGAGGGCCTCACTAAGTAGTTGAGGCTGGCTTTGAACCTGCGATCCTCTAGTCTCAGCCTCCCAAGTACGGGGATTACAAGCGTGTGCCACCAAGCCCAGCAGCCCTTTTTATTTTGAAACAGGATCTTGCTAAGTTGCTGAGGATCTCACTAAGTTGCTGAGACTGTTCTCGAACCTTTGATCCTCCGGTCTCAGCCTCCCAAGTCCTAAGCTTACAGATGTGTGCCATCATGCCTGGCTGTGGTGTGTTTTCTTGGCACATATGTAAACCAGATTTAGGCTAGACCTTTCAGGTTCTTCTCAACATGAGCACCTGCAGATTGGGGCTCATCTTCCCCCAAAGTCACTGGTGGGTACCAGCATCAGCGCATCTCACCTCTTCCAAACGCAAGAGCTACTCTTTTTGAAAAGATTCATCAGGGCATCCCATCTAAAACACAGATTCATTTTCCAGGGTTACTGAATTCCCTGTGGCTTTTATTCATTTTTTTATCAGAATATATTTAAACTACTGCCACTAACATACAAAGATCTCCAAGAAAAATGTCGATGTAAAAAGAGATCCTCCTACAAAATTTTGGAGTCATTGTTCTCTGTAACCAAGAGACATATCTAACTCAACCGGGTCTCCTTGGCCAGGGCCTAAGAACAGAATCAGTAACCTGCTCCCGGTTAGGGCACCTTCAACCCTAGGATACTTTCCTTCTTTGGAATTGCCTGAGCCCGTGGTTCTTGGGTTCTTAGCTATATTTGTCCTCTACTTCCTCTTCTCTGACTTGCTGTCTTCCCTAGCTTCAAATAGGCTTTCCCTCCACAGCATGATCAGCACTTTCTGTCTTTGTTACCTCTTCTTGTAATCATTATTCCATTAAAACACTGTCTGAGCTCCATCCGTGTCTATCCCCGATGGGCTTGACAATTTTCACCTAAATGCAGAGGTAAAGGATGAGAATAAAGAAGATCCACTCCAGTGTATACTGATGCTAACAGGTGGCTGTACCCAGTGTCACAGATGTCACCGTGCCCTGCTATGTCCCTCCCAGTGCACGGTTTCCTGCATACAGGCCTAACTTTTCATGGCCCCCACCTGAAACTCTCTCTGGCCAACACAGTCTCCTGTACCTGAGTGCAGGTCAGGAGTGTAGGACATTTACACCTCCCGGAGTTACCTCAACCAGTGACTGTTGGGAACGGATGTTTGATAAATATCCCAGTTTCCTTTTCCTTCAGCTAACACTGAGATGCACGGTCTGCACTGGCTGCAGATTTCCCTGGTGGGGTGAAGTTCCAGGTGTTCCCAGAAGTCACCTACTTCACGACAAAACTTCAGTTCTCTCCCTTCCCTCTGTCATCTCTCTTCTCTCCTCTACTAGCGATGTTTCCTGACATCGCTTCCCAATTGACCTCGTTGAACTCCTGTCTTTGAGTCTGAGATTGCTGGGGGGTAGGGGGAGCCACATTAAGATGCCCTGGAAAGTTCCTTACCTTGTACATCTATTTCTGGAGTAAAGAAGAGGATATTTCGGCCAGTACTGGCCAGTACTATCTGAACAGTCCAGTGCTATTAGATTTAAATTTTTTTTTTTTTTGCAGTACTGGGGACTGAACCCAGGGGCATTTCACCTACAAGCCACACCCCCAGCCCTATTTTTTATTCTTTATTTTGAAACAGGGTCTCACTAAGTTGCAGAGGGCCTCACTAAGTAGCTGAGGCTGGCCGCGAACCTGCGATCCTCCTGTCTCAGCCTCCCAAGTACTGGGATGACAAGTGTGCGCCACCACGCCCAGCTGGATTTATAATTTCATTACCTAGAGTTGACACCTAACTAGCTGGGACTGGGACAGACCACTTTTTACCTCATTTTCCTTATAAATAAATAAATAAATAAATAAATAAAGGTTTGTACTAGAGCAGTGATTTTCAAAAATGCAGAGTTCCTCGGAAATTCTCGAAGGATTCTCTTGACAAAAGTGCAATGTGGAAATAAAAAGGCATTTATAAAATCATTCAAATTAAATTACAAAATTGCAGGTGAAGGGGATGGCTACTCCATTGGGTGTTGAAAGACAATTCTCCATTGATCACTCCTGTTTCTGTACATCCTGCAAGCAGTTACTGGCAATTTTTTCTTTTTATTCTTTTCCTTTTTCTTTTTCTTTTCTTTTCTTTTTCTTTTTCACTGTCTTTTTCAAAAACACTGTATAGCAAAGAGCCTTGGAAAATAGAGGTAGTATCTCCCAAAGGGCCAGTGTAGGTTTGTTCACTGTCCAGTGTGATAATGCTTCTCTCCAAGGTGATGGTCAAGCAGTTTTATTGACCTGCAGCCCATTATACGATATTCAGTCCCCTGAGCTCTGTGTCCCTCAGTGGGGATGGAAACCTAGGTGCACCTGCATCTACCTGGGCCATCTGTCCTACCCCATGGGCCTCAGGAGGCAGGGGAGCCAGAGAAGACGTGAAGCTCACACTACTCGCTGTACTGTGACTACTAAAGTCTCTCGCTCAGGAACCTCGTGTCTTCTACCCAACATTCATAAGACTCTGAAAACCCACTTGAAGCTAATAAGTCCAGTAACACCTTAGTACTTAATGTCCAAACAATATTATTGAATCCTGTGCCATTGGTCTTGCCAAGAAAATATAGGGCCAGAGGAGGTTTGTATAATACAACAATCACTAGTGTCCACCAACATGGTTTAAAACAGAATCTAAGACACACTTAGGAGGCCAAGGCAGGAGGACTGCAGGTTCAAGGCCAGCCTCAGCAACTTCGTGAGACCCTGTTTCAAATTAAAAAAAAATTTAAAAAGGGGTGGGGGGTGTATCTCAGAGGTAGATTGCCCCTGGGTTCCATCCCCAGTACCTAAATAAACAAATAAACAAACAAATAAATAAATAATAGAATCTGAGTGCAGATCCTAGGTCTTAAATAATTGGCTTGAAGTCTGAGGTTAATAAAATCTTCACATTTCAAAGAGACAAGTGTATAGATGTTGGTGATTTTTCCACTTTGATCATTTTTATATATGTTCTTGAAGGAAAAGGAAAATTTATCACTGAATAAAACACTCATCCTAGAACTATTAAGATAAGAAAGGTTTACGTGCATAGGACACAATACACCACAAATAATTGGATTAAAATGTAGCAAGATCTATATAAGGAGTGACAGCAGTGGTAAAAAAAAAATTACTCACATAAAAATTATTGCCAGCATGTGCACACGCAGTACATTTGCATAATAAGTACGAGCTGTTATGCAAAACACACAAAAAAAGGCAACTTTGCTTTTGAAGCCTTTGGTAATGTCACACAAATTGACAACTTCATTAAAGGACTTCACATTGCAAACTTCTCAGCTATTTACAATGACAGATGTGGTGAATTCTAGAATTTACTTACTTTTCACACTGAAGTTCACTGGTGAGACTGAGGCCAGGCACCAGTGAGGCTACTTCAAATGAGACAGAAAATTACTATTGTGTAATAGGAGCCTTTTTAGTGAAAACTCTCAAATATAGCCTGGCTACATTGGTTTGCAGATCGTGGTGCTATTTTTAAAGAACTCAATTTGGCAATGTAAAGCCTCTATGTTATGACGCCAAAAATTACAGCTAAAATATCAGCAAATGAAACTGAAAGATAAAGTTCAGAGTCAACATGTGAAACACAGGAAATTAAACCATTTAGGAACTTCAAATTACGATCTGACTGTACACAGTGTATTACTGGATCTGACCTTTGAAAAACTAGTTGGTTTTATACTTTATGTTATTCAAAGATATACTTGAAAAGTATCGTCTACCCAGTGATAGAGTTGATTAAGTTATTTTACTTCCCATTAAACAGCTATCAATTAAGTAATAATAGCATTTATATGATATTGTTAAATATAATTACCTTGCCATTTCTCTATCAAGTTTCTGAATTAGTTTAATCGATGTGCATCTTGGATTTCAAGATAAGCTGTTTTTAAAACTCTTAACCACATGGACTACTTGTATTTGTGTATTGCAATCATTTCAATACTGTACAACTACAATGAACAGGGCTTAGGAATGCAGCTGATGTTCATATTTCCTAAATTCTTTATTCATATTAATGTTCTCAATGAGTTAAATTATGAGTAAATGTTATGAATTTGAATGTACAAAGTACGTTTATGCTCACAAAATACCATGTTCTATTTTGCGCATTGGAGTTGTACATAAGATTTTTTTTTTTTTGCTGTACTGGGGAAGATATTTTCTTCTAATAAAAAAATCTCCATAAATAAAAACTACTTTAAAAATCTCTGAATCATTGATTTTCAAGGTTCTCCCATTTCTAAAGATTTTCATTTCAATTCCTCTAATTTGATTTTTGAACCAAACTTCTATATTTTCCCAAAGACTGAGATATTATTCTAATTAGACATACAGTCTGAGTATCCCTAATCTAAAAATCCCAAATTTCCCCAAATCCAAAACTTTCTGAGCACTAATATGACACCCTGAGTGGAAAATTCCACACCTGACCTCTTGTGATGAGTCACAGTCCAAACACAGGTGCACAAAAAAGATGGTATGAAATGATGGCCAGGCTGTGTGAATAAGGTGTATACAAAATATAAATGAAATTTGTGTTTAAACTTGGGTCACATCCCCAAGATATCTCATTATGTATGCTAATATCCCAAATTTTTAAAAAATCCAAAATCTGAAACAATTCTTGGTGCCAAGCATTTTGAATTCAGGATACTGGACGCACACACACACACACACACACACACACACACACACACACTCTCTTGTCTTATCTCAGTGTTACCGTTATAGTTAGATATACAATGTCCCCTAAAGAGCTCATTTATTAATGTTTGCAGCTGATGTAATTGAGTCATGAGGGTTGTAATCCCAGCAGTAATCCCATTGTAAAGGATTTATCTGGGTGGTGGCCTAGGCCAGTAGGGTGTGGCTGGAGGGGCTGGGTCCCTGGGGCTGTGGCCTTGATGATTAGATGTGGTTCCTCCTCCCCCTGCTCTCTTTCTTTCTTTTTTTTTTTTTTCCCGCGGTACCAGGGATTGAACCCAGGGGCGTTCTACCTCCGCGCTACACCCCCGGCCCTGTTTTTTATACTTTATTTTGAAACCAGGTCTCACAAAGTTGCGGAGGGCCTCACTAACTAGTGAGAGAGAGAGAGAGAGAGAGAGAGAGCTGAGGCTGGCCGCAAACCCGGATCCTCTGGTTTCTGCCTCCCAAAGTACTGGGATTACAAGCATGAGCCACCACACCTGGCTCCCCTGCTCTCTTTCTTGCTTCTGGCCTCCATGATGTGAGGAGCACAGCCCATGCACTCTCTCTCTCTCCTCCTCCTACCACCATGCCCTGAAATCTGCAGTCCCCGGCCTCACATGGACTGAACCCGACACCATAAGAAAATAAATCTTCTTCCCTCTACATTGTATGGTCAATCTTTTAAATTATAGCTGTGGAGAATGTTGACCGGAACAGTTACCTTCTCTGATGCAACCCAATGTCATTTTTTTTTCTTTTGGTACTGGGGATTGAACCCAGGGGCATTCTACCTCTGAACTACACCCCCAGCCCTATATTTTTATTCTTTATTTTGAAACAGGGTCTCACTAAGTTGCAGAGGGCCTCATTAAGTAGCTGAGGCAGGCCACGAACTCAGGTCCTCTGGTCTCAGCCTCCCAAGTACTGGGATTACAAGCATGCGCCACCATGCCCAGCTCAACCCAATGTCATTCTTTAATCACTGTCTGAATTAGATGTACCACCTTTTCTGAGGGTCCAGTTTGCAGTTCCTCTTCTCATTTCCCTCCAGCCAGTTGCTTTGGGTCTCTGCTCTGGGTTCATTGTTTGTCTCCACTTTGGCTGAAAGATGAAGAGAATAATTTCTACATAATAATGACAACAACAAAAATAAAACTCTGGTCATTTTTGGTATTTTGTTAACTATAATAACAAATTTTTAGTTTTAGAATTATTGAGTGGGATAATATTTTAATCTGCCCTGCTGCATATGAAAATATCTGCACGATTAAAAGATTCTGGAGAAAACTTATTTCACACAATTGATCCCTGATCATGACATTGTGCCCTAGGGTATGTATTGTTTCTTTGTTGTATAACAAATTACACCAGAATTTAGTGCTTAAAGCAATACATTTGTGCTATTTTATTTATTTACTTTTGTGGTTCTGGGAATGGAACCCAGAGGCCTTCTCCATCCAGGCTACACTCCCAGCCCTATTTTCTTTTGAAACAGGGTCTCACGAAGTTGTGGAGGGCCTCACTAAATTGCTGAGGCTGGCTTCAAATTTGTGATCCTTCTATCTCAGCCTCCCAAGTACTGGGAGTATAGGCATGTACTACCACACCCAGCTTGTGTTATTTAAAAAAATATTTGTGTGTGTGTGTGTGTGTGTGTGTGTGTGTTATGGGAGATTAAACCTAGGGACATTCTACCTCTGAGCTACACCCCCAGCCCTACTTTATTCTTTATTTTGAAACAGGGTCTCAAGTTGCAGAGGGCCTTTCTCAATTGCTGAGGCTGTCCTCGAACCTGCGATCCTCCTGTGTCAGTCTCCCAAGTCCTGGGATTACAGGTGTGTGCCACCATTCCCAGCTTACATTTGTGTTATTATCTCGCAGTTTCTTTGGGTCGGAATTCCTGGGGCAGCCTAGCTGGAGACCTCTGATTCTCCACCTCCATGAGGTACCATCATGGTCTTGGCTATGGGGATGGGCTCAACTGAAATCTCTACTTGGGACCTGCGTCTACACTAACCTGTGGGATTGTCGGCAGGATTCAGTCTCACACAGGCTGTGGGACTGATGGCCTCGGCTCCTCGGTGGCTGTTCCTGAGGGGCTCCCTCAGCTCCCCTCCATGTGGACCTTTCTATAAGATCACAAGATGGCCGCTAACTTCCCTCAGAGGGAGCAAGTGGAAGACCAAGGGAGGGTCTGGAAGACAGAAGGCAAAGACTTTTGGGAAGCCGGGCGTGGTGGCACACGCTTGTAATCCCAGTGCTTTGGGAGGCAGAGACCGGAGGATCCGGGTTTGCGGCCAGCCTCAGCTCTCTCTCTCTCTCTCTCTGTCTCTCTCTGTCTCTCTCTCCCCCATCTCTCTCTCTCTGTCTCTCTCTACCTAGTGAGGCCCTCCGCAACTTCGTGAGACCCGGTTTCAAAATAAAGCATAAAAAAAATAGGGCCGGGGGCGTAGCACGGAGGTAGAACGCCCCTGGGTTCAATCCCCGGTACCGCAAAAAAAAAAAAAAAAAGACTTTTGGGAACTAATATCCAAGGAGTCATCCTATCGCTTTTCCCATGTTCTGTTTGTTAGAAGCAAGTCGTAAGGGTCAACTCATATTTGGACCAGGTGGAGGTATTACACAAGGGCATTAACCCCAGGAGGTGAGGGTC
The DNA here is from genome assembly GCA_004027185.1 of Glis glis. Taxonomy (NCBI): domain Eukaryota; kingdom Metazoa; phylum Chordata; class Mammalia; order Rodentia; family Gliridae; genus Glis; species Glis glis. Next base: position 68,854 of record PVJS01000454.1, on the reverse strand, counting down.
ACTGGGGTCATCTCACAGACCACTCCCCACAAGGTGTTATAAAGAAACCTCACGCCTCTCCCACAGTCCCCACTCTCCCCGTCAATCCAGCTTCCTATCCAGGAGATAGCAAATTGCACCAAATCACAGAGTGGGCTGCTATCCAATACGCATGTTGAGACATAACCCTTTAGAAGGTATTAAGAGGTGAGACCTACCAGTTCTACCCTAATGAATGGATAAATCCTTTCGTGGGATCATGGATTAGTACAGATTCCCAAACTCATTGTCTTACATGCCCTGTTCAGGAAAAAAAAACAAAAAAAAAAAACTACTCATGTCCCTTGGGCACTTCCGCCACCCCCTATTATTATTCAATGCCTCCCAAGTGCACCCAAGGCTGCTATCACCCCCTGGATTGTTCCAGCATCACCCCTGGCAGCACTATCTCTGAGTTTGGGAATCTATGAACTAGTGGATTCATGGGTTATCTTGGGAGCAGCTTGGTTATAAAAGTGATCTCTTTCTGGCACACTTGCTCTATCTCGTCATGGGATGTCCTCCACCATGTTGTGGCCCAGCAGGAAGACCCTCACCAGATGCTGAGCAGATGCCGGCACCATGCTGTTGGATTTTCCAGCCTCCAGAACCATGAGTTAAATAAACCTCTATTCTTTATAAATTACCCAGTCTGGAGCATTCAGTTTTAGCAATGGAGACTAGACTAAAACATAGGTTTCAGCCAGGCATGGTGACGTACGCTTGTAATCCCAGTACTTGGGAGGCAGAGACTGGAGGATCCGGGTTCGCGGCCAGCCTCAGCTACTTAGTGAGGCCCTCTGCAACTTCGTGAGACCCAGTTTCAAAATAAAGTATAAAAAATAGGGCCGGGGGTGTAGCTCGGAGGTAGAACACCCCTGGGTTCAATCCCCGGTACCGCAAATAAAATAAAATAAAATAAAATAAAATAAAATAAAATAAAAAACATAGGTGGAGATGGCTGAGATCAATCTGTTCCTGACATAGGAAGGAAGCCATGCTTTCCCCATCCCTATCTTGCTAGCATTTTATAAGCTACCCAAGTGAAGCATGGAGATGGTGGCAGTGATCAAGGGCCCAGTGGCTCTGTCACCAGGCACCTGAGAGTCTTACCGTCTGCCTCATCTCCACTGGAAATGATGAGGCACTCAGCAAAATCACAGGGCATGCCACAAGGGGCCCAGAGCTCCTCTCTTCCTCTGTAATCATACCTTGTCCCCAGCTGTCAGAGTGGTACCACGCCTCACTGCATCTAAAAATGGGTTCTTAAGGTTAGAAGAATTCTTTCCTCAAATGGCAGCTGACAGACAGCAGGTATGATGCAGCTGAGTCTCTGCCACCCTGACTAGCTGCTTCGGTAGTTTCTAGAGCTTGCTAACTGATGTGCGACCAGGTTTCAGTCCTGTGCTTTGCTTCAGCTGCTACTGAAAGCAGCACCTGAAAGTGTCAAGATCTCTGGACGCCCGAGTCCCTGCCACACACATTAGCAGCAGCTGCACAAAGAGCCACCTGGGTAAAGCTCGATTACTTGTCAGCTGTCCCTGCTAGTAAAAATAGCGGCTGCATGATGGGGTCAAATAAAGTACTGGATATATGCATGAGAAAAATGCACATTGACATGGAAATGCCAGTATGGGGAGTTAACTCATCTCCTGATATGCGGAGTAGTCAAAGAGGAGAGGATCGTCTCAGTGTGGGGTCAAGATAGACTGCCACTCCTGTTAAGAACCACCAAGGAGGGTCACACAGGAACCGGGCAAGGGAAAGCTTCGCATTTTATCAGTTAGCATTATAACTCAAAACACGTATGTGGTTCCAGACTTATTCCAAGGGAAGACATTTTTTTTAAGTTAAATTGGGATTTGAGGCCTTTGCTAGCCTTTGCGAGGCCTGCCTGTCGTAGCGTTGAGTTCTGCAGCAATGCCGGCGATTGCAGTGGTAAGAGCAATTGGACTCTCTGAGTGAGATTTGAGCTGCCCCAGCTCTTCTTGGCACAGTTACCAGGGGGAGGAAGCATTCTGTCAAGAGTTATTTTAAGGTGACGTGCATTAAGTAAAGAGGCATGACTATTCTTAGCCTCAATGTATAAACTTTTATTACTTTAAACTGAAGATCCTGCTTGGATGGGTCCTTCTCTTTCATCTGAGCATTCTCTCTAGGCCTTTAGAACCCTTCTTGACCTAGATGAATTCTGAAATATGATAATGAGCTGTTTATAATGCGAACAGTTGGTAGCATATCCTCAATATGAAGCCACAGTGATATTAGAACTCTTCTCGAAGTAGTGCCTCCAACGTACATCATCATCATCATCATCATCATTATTATTACTAATATTATTATACTGGAGATTGAACCTGGGAAGGGTTCTACTTCTGAGCTACGTCCCCAGACTTATTTTATTTGTTATTTTGAAAAAGGTTCTTGCTAAGTTACAGTGCGCTGGCCTCCAACCTGCAATCCTCCCATCTCAGCCTCCCAAGTACTAGAATTACAGGCCTCCACACCCGTCCCAGCATGCATTATTTTTCCCTTTCCAACTATGCCAGAACATAGGAGACACCCAGTTCTCCTAGCCTCCTGCCCTAAGTTCCAGAGATGTATCGTTGTCCTTTGAATGAAGTCCGGGGAACATAAGCTCAAGGAAAGAGCTCAGGTGTAAACCAAAAGAGAAAATCAAAGGGCAGACCGTGATGAATGGGGTCAGGGCATTCCAAGGGTAGACATAGAGTTTAGATGGAATGTTCCTTGCATGCCTCTAATGATTCCTAACCATCTCTATTTTCTGTTTCCAGGCTGCAAAATATTCATCGCGACAAATATTGTTTTGTTGAATATAATTTTATTCCTTTTTAAGCCAATGTGATAGGAAAAATTTAAAATTTTCAGGGTTGACAAAATAGGGAATTAATTTGGGTATTTTATTTTTTATTTTATTTTATTTATGAATTTATTTTTTGCGGTACTGGAGGTTGAACCCAAGGGCATTCTACTTCCGTGCTACACCCCCCAGCTCTATTTTCTATTCTTTATTTTGAAACAGGGTCTCACTAAGTTGAGGAGGGCCTCACTAAATAGCCGAGGCTGGCCGCAAACCCAGATCCTGGGTCTCAGCCTCCCAAGTACTGGCATTACAAGCGTGCGCCACCACGCCCAGCTTTGGGATTTTTTAAAATGGTAACTTAGTTTCTAGGGTGTAGTCTATGATGCGTTTATATCTAATGTCCTCTTTCCTACCAATGTCTTCCACTCAGCATTCTGAAGATCATCTTTCCATGGGAAGCTTCCTAATGGACATCAGTGGATGACTAGTTTACAACTGATGGGCATGCACTCTACAACCTATGGAGGTCGGTGTACAGACAAGCATGCACACGCGGCTGAATTGTGGAAGTACTCATCAAGGCTCGCCCATCACTTCCTCACATAACTGTGCCCCCACTCAGACTTAGAACCCCACACTCATGACCTGTAGGGAGGATTATACAGCAGATCCCAGGATAAAGTACAGGAATCTGAGGCAACTTGGGACAGATCCAACAAATCTGGAAGTTTCTAATGCGGCTAAGTAAGACAGCAAGAAGAACAGGAGCAATGGAAAGTCTGTACCAAGGCTGTCCTGAGCTCACCCTACCAGACAGAAGCAAACCCTGCAGAAGTCTGAGAGTTCACAGAGCAGAGGGCTCTGGAGCTCGCTTTCTGAGGTCCAGTCCTTGACCTGCGGCCACACAGTTGGAGCTTCCAGTTGTTTCTAGAGTCTCTCTACAGTCTATAGGCGTGTGAGAGCAGAGCTTTCACCCACAGAGTGGCAAAATGGGTGCTGGCAACAGATGCCTGACTCCACCAGCCTTGGGAAGCTCCAGCGGGACTCCACAGTGACTGTCTCCACCGAGGATGGTGAGCATCCCTGCAGGGCCAGCCTGGAGAGGTGTCACCACCCAGACAGTCCCTTGTGCCTTCCCGGACCTGCACGTGTAGATCAACGCCAGGAAAAACATGCATGTGTGCATGTGTGTGAGTGAGAGTGACTGCATGTCTATGAGTGTGTACACATGAGTGTGCATAAGTGTGAGTGTGTGAATGCATCCTTTGTGCACCTTCATTTGTGTGTGTGACTGAGTGTGGCTGTGTCTGCATAAGTGTGTACGTGTGTGTGTGTGTGTGTGTGTGTGTGTGTGTGTGTCTGGTGGCACACTGAGGTCACCAAGGTTAAGTTTCTGTCATGTGGAGGACTGCACCCTCCAAAGAGTGCTCGGGTCAGGTACAGACTGATTGAGACGCCCCTGGGTTTTAGGTTTCAGGGCTGTTCCTGCACACTCCTGTGTGACAAGTTCCCCAACTCTCTAAGATCACACAAAACTGATTCCAGGGGAATGCCATCATGGTGGCTCAGAGAATGTTTATCATGTAACAAAAAAACTACTTTATATTTTTAACAGCTTTATTGAGGTATAATTGATATTTTATGAGTTGCATCTCTTTTAAACAGTGCAATTTGAGAATTTAGACGTATTTATACACTCAAGAAACCGTCACCACCATCGAGAAAATTGAACACATCCATCATGCACAGGAGGCCTTTAGTTAACATCTGCAGTGTCTAGAAGGTATAGCAAGGGATGTGGTAGGACGAAACACAGCTGTGAGGGACACTAAATCCTAATCCCTGGAGCCTGTCACTATTACCACAAATGGAGAATGAAGTCGCTGTGATTAAATTAAGGATCCTGAGATGGGGAGAGGACCTTGGATGATCCAGATGGGCTCTAAATGTCTTTGGCCAGAGGGAGATTTGACCACAGACAGAAGAGAAGGCACATGACCGGGGAGGCAGAGGGAAACCGAGTCAGAGAAAGGGGTGCTTCGTGATAGCTGCGAAGACAGAAGAAAGAAACAGGGACCAACGGATGCAGGGAATGAAGCTCTAGATGCTGAAAAACACCAGGAAACAGATTCTCCCCTGGATCCTCCAAGGGTAAGTCAACTCTGGGGACATCATGGTGTTAAGCCCCATAAGACTCATTTTAGACTTTTGGCCTCCAGAATGGAAAGAGTATACATTTCTGTTGTTTTAAGCCATTGGATTCATAGTAATTTGTTGTAGCAGCCAAGGGAAATTAATATAAGCATATTTCGACTCGCTTAAAATTATTTTACAGCAATTAGATTGGATTTGAAGACAGAATGGACGAAAGACATGGATTTAATGTCACTCAAGATGTTCAACTAGGTAGGTGTGGTCCCTCTCAGCCCAGCATGCTCTCATGATTTGAATAGCCAGCATCTCTCAATTTACACCTTTCAAGGATTCTACCATATAAATTTGTTTTTTAAAAATTTATTGCTTTAAGCTGGGCGTGGTGGCGCACACTTGTAATCCCAGTACTTGGGAGGCTGAGACAGGAAGATCCGGGTTCTCAGCCAGCCTCAGCTACTTAGTGAGGCCCTCTGCAATTTAGTGAGGCCCTGTTTCAAAAAAAAATGGGGCTGGGGGTGTAGCTTAGAGGTAGAATGCCCCTGGGTTCAATCCCCAGTCCTGCAAAAAAAAAAAAATTATTGCTTTATAAGCCTGGTTCCAAGATTTTTTTTTTAAAAATAGAGTAATCCCAGAGTAATCTGGATTCAATCCTCAGTACAATAAATAAATAAATAAATAAATTAATTAATACTCTGTAGTGATTGTTTTCCTGTATATGTGTTTTCTATATCTGGAAATATTTCCTCAAATTAAAAATTTTATAAGTGAGATTATTAGAACAAGGAAATGATTCTTTTTACTCTTTATACACATTTTCAAATGCCTTTTAAAAATGCAGTACAATGTATTATATCAATGCATTATATAATAAAATGTACAGATTTCACTACACTCTGATTAGAACTGGGTACTCTATAAATGTCTTAATTCAATATAAAAAATAAATGATGTTCTTTGTTGTTTTCATTTATCTGAAAGAATACAAATTAGAATCACCAGCTTTTCCCCCATATTTTAATTATTAATTCTATTTCCCTGTTATGGCTTGGATCTTAAATGTACCCCAAAGCCCATGTGGTAAAGGCTTGGCCCCCAGCCTGTGCTGGTATTGGAAGGTGGTACACCCTTTAGGAGGAGGGGCTTAGTGAAAGGAAGTGAGGTTGGGGGCGTGTCCTTGAGGAGGATGTTGGGACCTAGCTCTTCCCACTCTCTCTCCTTTGCTTCCTGGCTGCAGTGAGGTGAGCAGCCTCCTCTATCAAGTGCTCCCATCATGATGCACTGTGCCTCCATAGGCCCAAAGCAAGGGGGCCAAATGGCCTTGGACAGAAATCTCTGAAACCATCAGCCAAACTAAATCTTTCCACCTTCTAAGTTGTTTTCTGAGGTATTTGTCGCAAAAAGCTGACCAACATACTGTCCATGAATGATCTGTTTGTGTTCCTTTGCATTTAACTACTGAGGCAACAATATTATTCTTATTTAATCATATGACCATGTTATCTAATAAACATATTGAACAAATTTTTCTATCAAATTCACCCCATGCTATCATTTGCTTTCTTGTCTTGGGTTTTCCATGAAAAGTGCTGCTTACAAAGTCAAAACTTTTCTTATATGATTTACTGCCTTACTTCTGTGCTTAGGAAACTATTCTCCTTCAGGATTTTGATGAGAATTATATGCATTTATTTAAGGTTCTCCTGTGTTTAGCTGTTTACATTGTCTAAAATTTCAGATCAGATCTAAAGCAAATGAAAACATCATTCTTCCTTCTCTGACTCTAACCTCATCCATGGCGGTTCCCTCCCTCGCCCTGTCTACTGGGCATCCACCAGCTGCCCTTCTCCATGCTTCATCCACTTCTGTGAGCAGAGACTGGTTCAATTCTGTGGCAGGCGGAGGAATAGAAGGACTCCAGGGTGAACCTCCAGCCAACCTTTGGACTTCTTTGTGCTCTTAAGGAATTGCTCAACTTGATCTAGCTTTGCTGGAAATCACCAGAAGGTTCTGGCGCAGTCATCCCGTGACCACAGGGCAATGTTGGGCACTTTTCTAATTTAGGAAGGGACAGGTACAGGCAGCTGCGGCTGCTGCAATGTGCCACGCCTGCACACTGCCTTCTGACTTGGTGTTGTAAAAACCAATTCATCTGCTGTGGGCATGGCCCTGGGTGGCCCTCGGCTCTCCAGCCTGGAGTGTTCCCTCTACTCGAGGAGGGAAAGATGGAATGGGAAAACCTCCTGGAGGCCCTCAGACCCTCAGAACCTGCCCTTTCACCTGCCTCTCATTCCAGCTGCCTGGAAATTCACGCATCCTTGAGCCAGGAGACCCTAGCCAGATGATAAGTCTCACAAACTCTTCTCTGAAGAGTTTTAAAAAAGAACTTAGATTCCCATTTCTATGAGAGACTTTAATTACTATCCTGCCCTACAGCAGCAAGATGAATTAGATGACATCTCAAAGTCTTGGTAAAGGAGTGACTTTAGGATATGGAAAGCCATTTGTCCACACTGGAGACAAGGAAGGAAAAAATCCTAATGGGCTAAATATGAAGAGAAGTCCACGGAGCTACACTTTTCAAAATTTTACCAAGTTCAGGAAATTATTTCTCAGGAGATTATTTCTTCTTACTTTTAAAGCTCTGAAAATGTTCTGTCTCAGCCTCCTGGCCATATCAGCCTATATATGAAAACTTAATGAATGCTCAGCAATGATATATATTCCGTCCTCCCTCCCAGGACCAACATGGCAAGAATTAGCCAGGATGCAATTTTACATGAGGTAGGAAAGTAACTACTACTAGTGATAGATCCAAGGAACTCAGGAGAAACACAACTTGATTTAAAAAAAGTTTTTTAATCGATGCATAGTAATTATACATATTTATAGGGTACAATATGATATTTCAATACATGTACTCAATGTGTAATGGTCAGATCAGGGTAACTGGCATATTCTTTACTTCTGACATTGATCATTTCTTTGTGTTGGAAACATTCAAAATTTTCTCTACCGTTTTGAAACATACAATTAATTATTGTCAACCGTAGCTACCCTACTGTGCTGTAAAACATTGAAAGTTATTCCTGCTATCCAACTGCACCCCATTAACCATCCTGTCTAACATCTTCATTTTGTATTAATTTTAAAAAATCATTCCTGACCGCCTTTGCTGTGAAAATTTCAAATCTCACCTATCCTTCGCCGTTCACTTCATACCATTTTCAGTGTAGAGGGAAATGACACCTCTACTCTTTCACATTATGAAAGTTAATTTAGTCTACTTATATCATGCCTTTGTTTAGATTCCAATAAATTAAGTTTTTATCAAGACGTGAGTAAAGGATCTAATACCTACTCTAAACATGGCCCTGTACTTATTTAATTAATGATGTTCTTTTCTTAGTAAGACAGGCTAGGAATTTAAAATGGCTTTTGAGCCTGTATTATTACCCATTGAAATTAAAATAATGTCTTACTTTTATTGATGCATCTGTAAAAAAGAAGTAAATGCCTTCTCCTTAAAAACCTAAATTATTTAATTTAGATAATTTAATGGTAATATGCTTGTGCAAAATTAGATAAATTAAAAAGCTGTATATTCCCTCGGTAAATATTAACAAATAATGACAGCAGTATAATAGGGATATTGTCCAAGAAAATAACTCTTTTATGGGAATCAATATTATATTAATAGAGGATTGTCCATAAACAATAGGAAAAGACATTTATTATTTAATAAACGCTATTGGAATAAATGCTTGGCAACTTGGGGGGAAAATGTACTTAGAACCTATAACAAATCCTGGTAGTTTCCTCATATTTACTCCCCCATATTATTCTGTAATAATAACCCCTTGGGGTTTTACTAGGGTACCTTGATGCCCTGCTGCACGCCCCAGCTACCTGGCAGGTAGGTAAATTGTGCAACTTCCTGGGATTTCTTTTTAAAGAAAATTGTATGTTCTTTATCCTTTCTGGCTTCCCATAGTTTAGAATTGAGACTTGCCAGTGGCCAGCAGTACCCAGGAGTATGAGAACAGTACCCTGGGGTGTGTGGGTGCCCTTGGAGGGAAGGAGCTTGGATCCCTGGGTGATCTGTGGAGCAGAGTCTACCCCGACCTGCCCTCATTCCCTGAGGAGTGTTGGATATCACATAAGAAAGTAAATATGAAACGGAACGAATAATTGAAAATAAAAAGCAGAGGCCACAGACAAAAAAATACAAACAGTTCTTAGAAAAGGAAATACGATAGCTCTTTAGTATGTAAGAGAATGGTAATTTACTCTTTATAAAAAAAAATCAAGTGAAAATAACATTTAACCTCTCAGATTAGCACATAGTTAATACAAACCGGTAAGACAAAAACAATAAGTTTTGAGGAGGTAAATGCAAAAAAGGCAAACAAATCATACAGAAAGGAAACACATACTGGAAATAATGTGCCAGCATTTGCATAAATTAATTGGCAATGCTACTAATATGGTAAAACACATACATTTTAATATGTTGAAATGATGAAATTGGTTTTTGTGTGTGTGTGTGTGTGTGTGTGTGTGTGTGTGTGTGTGTTGTTGGGGATTGAACTCAGGGCCTTGCACATGCTAAGCAAGCACTCTACCACTGAGCCACGTCCCTAGCTCCAAAATGATGAAATTGAATACAGTCCTTTTGGAGATCTGTAAAATTGTTTTTTGCTAGTCTTTGTCAACCTATTACAATAAATGAAGTGGTCCAAAATACAGCAAAGGTCATGTGCATGGAGATATTCATAACAATACCCTTACTAATAGTGAAAAGTGAGAATCAAGACGCCCAACAGAAGAGAAATGGTTATTAGGTAGCCACTCAGTGGAATATAAAGAAATCATTTAAAATGATACTTCTGAAAACTGCAACAACTGACAAGATTGATAGGCTTTTTAGGTGGAAAAAGCAAGTTTCAAAACTGTACATACTTTAGTTTTGCTGTCACCATGTCGGTACCTACTTGTCCACTCTGAATTTTCAACCCCATTCTGTCTTTCCAGAATATTCCTGGATTTCAGATGGTTATGTCTACCTGAATACGCCTTACCTGTCTCCAATAAATCTTTCGCACTTCTGCCGAATTAATTCATTCACTGTTTATATAACAAATATTTACCAAGTGCTAATCATTAGCCAGCAATAGTTCTAGAAGCGTGGGCAACTTTACTGAACAAAACCAAGATCTCTGATCGCACAGGGTTTACATTCCAGTCAGGTAAACAGTAGACCTGAGTCAATAAACTGCATAATAAGGTGCTGCGAGGGGGCATGGCTGTGGAATGGGACAGGTAGCTAAGAATGGAATGAAACGGGCAATAGTAGAAGCAGGGAGGCCCAGTAGAGGACTCCTGGTCATGCAGGTGAAAGACAGTGGCTCACGTTGAGGTGGGAAGAAGTGACTAGATTCTAGAATATCTTTGGAAGTAGAGCTACAGAATTTCCTAATGCGATACGTGAGAGAAAGGAGATATGTCAGCTTTGTGACCTGAGCAACTGGAAGGATGCAGTCGTCACCAACCATGGTGGACGTGTGAAGTCTGAAATGCCTGCTGAACCTGCAAGTGGGGACATGGAGTAGACAGGTGCCTGGAGGAATCCGCAGCATGGGACACTTATCCATGCTGCCTTATAAATAGAAGTGAGTATGGATTTTTGACTTCTGAAGGGCTCACTTGTTATCGACGTGTTAGCATTAGGTTAAGCTCTCCGCTGCTACTGCTCCCTAGAGCCAGTCATTGGCCTTCAGGTCTCAAAGTCTCCAAAGTGTCTGTTGACCCTGGGTGCTGTGTCTACGGTATATTCAATGGGCTGGAAGAGTGGACGGTGCCTCTTTTCCCATGAGACCTAAGCTACCTTTCCAGCCCAATCAATGCCATTGTCTCCATCCTACCTATTGCAACTCATCCAGATCGTCTTTGTCTGTTTTCTGTGGCTATAACAAAATACTCGAGACTGGATAACTTATAAATAAAGGCATTTGAGTTTGTCTCATGGTTTGGAGGCTGGGAAGTCAAAGAGCATGGCGCCATTCTCTTCTTGGCTTCTGGTGTGAGGAAGTCATGCCTTATTAATTCATGGTGAGAGGAGAAAAGGGCCAACAGTTGTGTGCAGAAGGGAGAGAACTCAAGAGGTGGGCTTGCTCTGTAACAGCCTAACTAACCTAGTCTCTCAAGTGTGAGAACTCACTCGTGAAAGAAAGGCATTAGGCGCGCACTGTAGCTCAGTGGTAGACCACTTACCTAGCAGGTGTGAGGGCCTGCCTGGGATTGATTCTCAGCACTCCAAAAGAAAAAAAAACCATTAATCCATTCACAAGGATTGGCATCCATGATCCAAACACCCCCCCACTTGGTCCCACCTCTCAACACTGCTGTGTTGACGAGTTAAGTTTTCGATATATGAATTTAGGGGGACATATTCAAACCTAACACTGACCCTTTACTTCCTTTAAATAGCCACGGTGTCTCACATTTTGGTAACCTTTGTTCAGGCTGCATCCTACCTCGCTCTTTATACTACATGTTTGTTGATGGTCATTCGAAAGACCTGGGAAGGCAGACATCCCAAAATGATAGAAGCTGTGTTATAGCAAAGGGCTTCTGATAGTCTTCCTCTGCATTTTGAAGACATTCTGTAGTTGGGCTACAACTAGTTGAGAGGTGTTTGGACAATTCTTACATTTTGGAAGTCCATTATTTTTCTTGTCTTCAAAATGAGCTGAAGGTAGTTTCATTGTAAAGTCTGACCCAAAGGGCTGCTTTTTAGTTTACTTACAATAGTTAGTGATGCTTCACACTCAACATACTGCTGGGTTGTCTCCTTTTCATCTCCACTAAAATGCTTGTGATTTCACATTCTCATTACATTCAGAAATGAGCCAGTTCACAAATAAATCTGAAACAATAGCTGCACATTTTCCACAATCTGAAAACTTTCGCACTTAGACAAGAAGCTCAGTTCCCTCAAGTTGAGTTTAGGAGATTGTGATGCGTTTGTGGGCATGTGGTGCAAAGAGAAGTCTGAGTCCCACTGTCTTTACTTGTCCTATGGCTAGTTGGGACCAGGGTGGTGGAAATGGGTCTGCGGAATATTGTCAAAGGGAATGTGACAGAACTCAGGGATAATCTAGTGTGAGTCATGCTGGCTTCACATTCTTGCCCTCTGAGTCACAAGACACATTTCTTAATGTTTGACATCTCTATGTCTTTATTTATAAACTGGAGATAATAAAAACTATGTTGTAAGGTGTGTGTGTGTGTGTGTGTGTGTGTGTGTGTGTGTGCATAAGGACTTTGAAAGTTTGGAACCCACGTGTGTGTAACACATTACACTCTCAGTAAATATTAATTTCCCCTTTTTACTGGGATATTAAGATGTCGGAGGTATTATGGATACAATAAATCCCCTCACTGAAGTGGCTTGTAAAAGATTTTGTTGATATCAAATATGCCTTAGCTCTCACCCTGCTTCTCATGTAACCAGAGTGAATATTTATGTGGCAACAGCTGCGAGTTACAGAGTGCCAGCCTGGGGCCCAGGCACTTGATGTATATTTACACAACAGTCACTCCCTTTTACAGTGAGAAGAAGAGTCACAGGGAGGGGAAGTGAATGTCCTGAGATGGATCTGTCAGTAACTACGAGAGGCAGGTGTTAGGGTTTGGATCTGGAATATACCCCAAAGGCTCATGTGTTGGAGGCTGTTGTTCCCAGCACAGCCATGTTCAGAGGTGGGGCTGTTAGGAAGTGGTTGGGTCATGAGGGCTTTGACCTCATCAATGGGTTAATCCATTGATAGCTTCAGAATTTGAATAGATTGTTAGGAGGTGGTGGAAACTGGAAGAGGTCGGACCTAGTTGAAAGGAGTGGCATGCATTTGAGGACTATATCTTGTTCTTTGCTCCTCTCTCTCTCTCTCTCTCTTTCTCTCTCCCTGCTTCCTGGCTGCCATGAGTGGAGCAGCTCTCCTCCACCAAGTCCTTCTGCCATGACGCTTTTGCCTCACCTCAGGCTCAAAGCAATGGAGCCAGCTGATCATGAACTGAAATCTCTAAAACCAAAATAAAGTTTTCCTCCTTTAAGTTGTTTTTCTCAGGTATTTTGTCACAGCCACAGACATATGACAAACACAGCAGGTTTTAAGTGCCAGATCAGCAAGTGTCAGAAATGTAAATCCTTGGGACTCACCACAGGGTTTGGCTCACAGACTGTGTCCCCCTCACTGCACCAACCTGCTTTTTCTGAGCATGCTTATCTATTCAGCACACTCTCTCCTTGGGGGTGTGGGTGTCCCTATCAAAGGACACTCATATCCTAAATGCACAAACAGTCCCAGCTGAGTCATCCCTGTGGACTAGGCACACACAGAGACCTTAATTCACAGTGACTCTGACACATCTATTTTCACCCTTCTGGTGTGATGATTATAGTCACAATGACATTGGCAAAGATGTGGCGTGGAAGAAACAACACATTCCTGGAAGCTAGATTTGCAGCGGGACTGTCAGGACAAACATCATAACCAAATGTCCTTTCCTCTTGCCCTGTGAAGCAGCCCAAAGAAGTAACTCTAGATAACACTTTCCTTCAGTTGCATTGCTTATAGACTTTGCTAACCATCTCTCCAATTCACACCCCGACACCGTGGCTCCAGCAGTCAAGCAAGTCCATCCCTTAAATCATTCAACAGAGGAGTGTCAGCATGTCTCAGTCCGCTACCATATGCTGGAAGGTGTTAAATTTCTGTGCACTTCTGTAAGGACCTCTCTTGGCTCTATAAGGCTTTGAAATGTCATGGCCCTAAATTCATCTCTTTTACCACTGTTGACATCTGACCCACTGAAAACTGCCTTTGAATCTTGTTCAAACATTTAAACTCCTTTGTCTTATTGTTTCTAGGGCTCAAGAAAGTGTCAACAAATAACCCCAATCAGATGCCTAGATCAGCAATCATCTCTGTGTATCATCTCCTTTGCTTGGCTCCATGCACAGACAGAACCCAAATCTTTGTCCAGAAATTCCAGTGTGTGCAAACACAGAAAAAGACTGCTGCGGAGTGCTGGCTGATGAAATTGACATTCCTCAAAACCGGAAGGTAGTATCTATTCAATCAATGCCAGACGCCTGAGGTCACTTACTGCAGGAAGTGGCAGGGGGGCAGGGAGGGAGGAGAAGGGTATTTGGCCAAATTAAAATGTAGATCGGAGTTCGCACTCTTCCTTCATGTGAAACTCAGAATGCAATCTTAAATGAGCTTAAATTCTTTGGGATCAAAATACTGCCTGCTTTTGCACCATAGCATGCAGGCTCCAACCCTGGCAATTTCCGTGAGCTCTGCATCCTGGAGGGAATCAGTTATCTAGGTACTTCCCTTTGAGTGGACATTGGATCCCCAAGGGAGACATTAAAGAGAGACGCTCAGTCCACCCCAAAGCATGTGAGTCAAAACCCCAGGCCGAAGGATGTACCGTTCTGACATTTTCCAGGCAATCCGATGCTGCTGGCCTGTGGACCACACTTTGAGAACCACTGGTCTAGGTAAACATGGACTGTGATTCTCTTCTCCTTTTTTTTATAAATCCAGTTGAACTGGATTAGGGTGGGAAAGGAATCCATTTTCGAGTAAGACAATCCTGGGCTCGACTCCCAGCTCTGCCAATTACCATCTGTGTGGACTTGGAGAAATTACTTAACTTCTAAAAGCTTTGGTTTCCTTATCTATGAAATATGGACAATAAAAACTACTTGGCAGAATTGCTACAAGACTACACAGGCTGCATAGATTCTACAGGTATTAGCTAATAGGATCTCTGCTACCCCCAGACCTTGGTCTGCATTGTATTGCCATGTGAATGCCTCGCTTGCACAATGATAACAAAATCTTTCCAAAACGCCAACATTCTGAGCCTCGAATCTGCATCCCGACAAACAGGAATATGTTTCCAGAACATTTGGCTTCTGATTTATTTTCATCTTGCATCTTGGCTTCCGTTACTATTCGATCAGACCACGGTATTGGAGACTGCTGTTCTCCACCGGCTGCGTCTTTTCCAAGAGAGTGTCCCCCCAAGCCACCGTGGACGCAGATGACCTGGGATCAAGGTACAGACACACAGAGAATTTCACGTGAATTACGTTGCCCTTGAAGGTCGTGTCTGAAAGTTCTCGTTGTCTCACGGGGGACAGATGCGTAATGCCTCTGTGCTTGTTTCTAGCGGATTCTGGAATCTGCTAGTGTTACAGAAAGCTCTGTGGGAGTCTCGTGAGCAGAACTGCCTGGAAGCCTCCCCCGGATCATTCTCTCAGATGAAAATTTCTGAGAGAAAACTGGGACCAGGCCAGTGATGAGTCAACGCAGTGACTAAGGACAGAGGCTCAGAGATGTCACCGCATCCCTTCCCAGTAGTCCTGTGCGCACTGTCTGCACTGTCATTTCCATGTTCCGTCGCCCCCATGAGCTTACTTGTTTATTTTTGTACTGGGGATCGAACCCGGGGCCTTGTGTATACGAGGCACATGTTCTTCCACTCAGCTACCCCCCCCCAGTGAGCTTTTAAAAAAAATTCAAGACCAGCCTCGGCAACTTAGCAAGACCCTGTTTCAAAAGAGACAATCAGAAAGACTGGGACTGTAGCTCAGAGATAGAATGCTCCTGGGTTCAATCCCCAATACCAAAAAACAAATCAAATAAAGAGCATGCCTTGGTTTTTACATCACCTCCCTACACTGTCCCTTCCAATGTTTGTTACCATTTCTACTTTTGGAAGTGTCATTCAAATGCTTACCTATCTCCTCTCAAAACTCAGGTGACACTTCATAGCAGTTTTATTCACAATAGCCTAATTGTGAATAGCCAATAGGCTATTCACAATAGCCTAATTGGGAAGCGACCCAATTGCCTGGGGTGAATGGGTAAATGGATAAACAAAATGTGACGCGTACATACAGTGGAATAAATATCCATCCTTAAAAAGGAAGGGGAGTCCGGCACATGCCACAACACGGATGAACCTGCAGGACATTATGATAAGTGGAATAAGCCAGTCACAAAAGGACAAAGCCTGTTTGAGTCCACGTCTATGAGGTCCTTAGTGTAGTCAAATCCATAAAGACAGAAAGTAGAATGGTGGCTGCCAGGGGCTGGGAGAGAGGGAAATGGGAAGTTAGTGTGTTGAATGGGCACAGAGTTTCAGATAGGGTATATGAAACAGTTCTAGAGATGGATGGTGGTGATGGTTGTACAACAGTGTGGATATACTTAGAGCCTCTGACCTGCACACTGAAAACTGGTTAGGATGGCAAATTTTGTTAGGTGTGTTTTACTACAATAAGAAACTTAAAAAACAAAACTCAGATGAATTTGGTTCAGGGGGATTGCTAGATAAATTCAGAGAATAAAGGGAGGCTGGTTCTTGCCCCTGCCAAGTGACTGTTTGACAAGAAAATTAATCCACCAGGGTGTCTGGAGTTTGCCAAATGCCCCTTTAAATCCACACCACAAGCAAATAACAAAGGACAATAACTAGAATGAGCAAGGAATCTTGTACCGATGAAACCAACAGACATGTAATATAATATAGGCATGTCAAGTAAAAGCCCCAGAAGTTTCCCCAGCGTGTCTAAAACAGAAGGTAGCTGTTGAGAGGTGGTGGGAATCAAATCACTCCTTTTCCCCTATGCAGTGCGGACGATGCTTTTCTTGCATTCAGCAGCAGATTCTGCTCCATATAATTGAATCTATGGGGAATCTTCTGCTGTTCTAGAAAATGACTTTTACTGACAAATTCACTTTGCAAGAGCTGCAGAAGGGCCTGCTACCAACCTTCCCTTGTGACCCTTCAGGCAGAATGAGCTCTTGGGCGGAGGCACTGGGAACTTCAGAATCTTGCCCAGTCTTGGTTTGCCTTTGGCATATGCCTATCTTGCACACACTTTCCTTCTGTCCTACATGCTCTGTCTGACTTAACACAAATGCATTTACATGTGGAAGCACGGGGAGATGCTAAATTGCACGACTAGGAAAAGAAGGGTACAAGCACTTAAGAAATTGAAGAGGAGCAAGAATATAGAAGGAAGGGCACACTTCTGAGCACCTGTGTGCTGGGTCCTCTGCAGATTTTTCTCATTTAATCCTTAAGACGTACCTACATTGTTGTTACCCTTCTTTGACAACTGACTAAATTAGGGCTCAGAGAATTTTTTTTTAAATTTAAATAGGAACCCAGGGCTAATGAGTGGAAGAAGCAGAATTTGAAACTAGATCTTTAGGATTCAAATCCTTTGCAGGTCACGATGATATCATGTGTGGGGAACACCATTGGTCTTCTACTCCCCTTTATCATCTCTGATCACCTTAGAGCATCTGAGTAGTTGCAAAGGGTGGATTCATTCTTACAGCAGACGCTTTGATGTTTGTTCCTGCACGTAACAAGGCAAGCAGGAACCATAGGAAGAATTTATTGTATGAGGTAGTGCTTCCCAGAATAGGCAAATGCGAAAGAGCAAATGCACACCAAGGCATCGTTACAAGACTCATAATGACTGTGCACTCCAGAAGTAGAAATGGCAACAAACATTGGAAGGGACAGTGTAGGGAGGTGATGTAAAGGCCAGGGTATGCTCTTTATTTGTTTTGGTTTTGGGTATTGGGAATTGAACACAGGAGCCTTCTATCACTGAGCTACAGTACCTGCCCTTCTGATTGTCTATTTTGAAACAGGGTCTTGCTAAGTTGCTGAGGCTGGTCTTGAACCTACAATCCTCCTATCTCTGCCTCCCAAGAATATGCTGTTTAGATATGATTTTTTTTCTTCTAAGAACACACACAGAATGACACCACATTTGTTAGCTTTTTGTTACTATGATGAAATACCTGACTACTTTATAAAGAAAAGACATTTATTTAGCTCACAGTTTTTGAGGCTAGGAGTCTAAACAGCATTGTAAAAGCTCTGGTGAGGGTCCCTGTGGGATGCCCCACACCATGGCAGAAGTGTGTGTGTTATCTCTGTGTCCACATGGTCTTCTCCTTTTCCTTATAAAGCCACCAAGATTCATTAGGGTCTCCACCCTAATGACCTAATCTAATCTCATCACTTTCCAAAAGCCCACCTCTAAACACCACAGTGGGATTAAGTTTTCACTCTCATAATATCATTAACATAATAAGTGTTTAGAGATGAACATTTGCATGAGTTTGGGGGAACAATCAAACTCAAACCAGAGTAGACATTCAGTTTTAAAAAGGTATTCTGAAGCTATCTGTATTCCATTCTTTCTTTGGAAATGTTCCCAAACAAAAGAAGAACAATGAACAGGTATGAAGATACTTCTAAAAAGAAAGTAGAGAAATCAGTGGATCCCACTTAAAATTTATGATCAAGAGCTACAAAATGCATGGAGAATAAATCTGGGTGGGGTAAGACATGGAGGCAGGATGCCTGGTGTTCTGCCCTTAGGCTAAATCAGAACATGGTTCTGCAAAGTGGTATAACTGGGGGGAAGAGAGCTCATAACTCCTCATGTGGAATTCCTTTTCCCCATATGGAAGCAGTGATGGAGCACACCTAAACACGCCATCTTTGTAGGAAGCAGTCTGTTACTGAGGCTGGGTAAAGAAGACAGAGTCTGAATTGTAGTCAGCCAAATTGCTAACTCTATAGTTGCTGCTTCCTAAGGCTGCAAAAGTAGAGATTAAAACAATTGCTCTCTCCCCTCCCCACACATGCATGTGCACGTGCGCGCGCGCGCACACACACACACACACACACACACACACACACACCATGGTGCTTTAGAAAGACATTTACTTTGAATAAGATCCAGTGTTTGCTAGTCCAGAGCACCCTGCTTTCTGTCCCACGATATTCTGCAAATCACTTATGAAAAATGAATAAAAAGAGATAAAAGTTGTAAAATTACAAAAGTTGACTCAAGAAGAAATGAAAAACGGGGATGTCTTTCTTATAAAAGAACTTGAATCAATATAAAAAATTTTGTCACAAAATAAACACTACTTCCATATGGTTCTATAGGTAGATTCTGTCATATATTCAAGGAATTCTAATCTTATGCAAACTTTTGCTGAAAACTGACAAAAAGGGACATCCCCCCCAAAAAAAATCATTTTTGAAGTATGCATAAGATGGATACTTAAATTTGACAAGAACTGTATAAGAAAGGGCAATTATAGGTCAAACTCATTTAGTGACACAGATGTTATTACTTTACTGCATTAACAAATTAAGAAGAAAAACAATCATTTGAATGTATGGATACAAAAGCACACATTATAATTCAACACCTATTTATTATATAAATTCTTATAAAAATGATAAAGCGTAGCTAACTAAAACCTATAACAAACAGCATACTTACTGGTAAAGTGACATAAATTTTCCTTTAAAATCAGGAAGGGGGAAGGATATTATCACTTTTTGTAATCTACAGTCTACTAAACGTACTAGAGGATACAGTAGGAAGAATAAATAGCAAGTATAAGAAAGAAATAAAGGCCATTATTCATTATTTACATGTAAATGGGAGTTTACAAAGGGAAAGATGGTATACCAAAGTTTCCAAATAAAAGATCCATCTTTGAAAATGTTTCTTTGGTATATAACAGCAACAAGCAGAAAATGCAATTTAAGGAAGATACTACTTAAAATAACAAAAATAGCCGGGCATGGTGGCGCACGCTTGTAATCCCAGTACTTTGGGAGGTGGAGACCGGAGGATCCGGGTTCGCGGCCGGCCTCAGCTCTTTCTCTCTCTCTCCCTGTCTGTCTGTCTGTCTCTTTCTCTACTTAGTGAGGCCCTCCGCAACTTCGTGAGACCCGTTTTCAAAATAAAGTATAAAAAAATAGGGCTGGGGGTGTAGCACAGAGGTAGAATGCCCCTGGGTTCAACCCCCAGTACCGCAAAAAAAAAAAATAAAAATAAAAAAATTACCATACCTAGGAATGAATCAAACAAAAAATATGCAAAAACACTATAGAATAAAACCCAATATCTTATTAAATTTTATTCAAGACATAAATGAAATATATAAATATATCATGTTTATGGATAGAAAGAATTGATCTTGAAAAATATGAATCATCTCCGAATTATTCAATAAATTTGTATGAAATTCCAATAAAAAATCCCAACAAATATTTTCAGAACTGGGGATTGAACCCAGGGACATTCTACCTCTGAGTACCCTTTTTACTTTTTATTTTGAAACAGCGCCTCACTAAATTGCTGAGGCTGGCCTTGAACCTGCGATCCTCCTGTCTCTGCCTCCCGAGTATTGAGATTACAGGTTACAGGTGTGCACCACCACCCTGGCTTGAAGATATTTTTGAAGAACTGCATTGTAGACAAGGGTAGATTAGACATTGTAGACTAGACCTCAATACTTTCAATGATGCTGAAGTGAGTGACGGTACTAAATATTAGTGTAAGTGTAGGTACTTAGTTCAACTAAACAGAATAGAAAAATTAGCAAAAGACATAAAATGTGTATGAGGTACTTGGCATATAGCAGCTGTAGCACTACATATTACTGGAGGAAGAAAGGAGTACCCAGGGGTAGTAAAACTTTTCTGTAGAGCGTCAGATAATAAATACTTTCAGCTTAGTGGGTCATGTAATTTGTCAGAATTATTCAACTCTGCTATTATAGTGGAAAAGCAGTCATAAATAACACATAAAAGAATAGATGTGATTGTATTTGTAAAGGGCAGAGGGCCCTGGACTATTTAATAAATGGTGATGATTAATTGGTTAAACAAGATAATATTGGATTCCTTTTCCACGTTACACACAGAAATCAACCCCAGGTTGATTAAAGACCAAAGTGCAGATGAGAAATACCTTAACACTATTAGAAAAATGCCTAGAACTTGGGAGGCTGAGACAGGAGGATCACAGGCTCGTGGCCAGCCTCAGCCACTTAGTGAGGCCTCTGGAACTTAGTGAGATCCCGTTTCAATATAAAGAATAAAAAGTAGGGCTGGGGGTGTAGCTCAGAGGTAGAATGCCCCTGGGTTTAATCCCCAGTACCGCAAAAAATAAATGCCTAAAAAAAAGAAAAATGCCTAGAAAAATATAGAAAAATAATTTCTAAACAAGATCAAAAAGCTCAAATGAATAGGAAACTATTTGAGGACTCTTAGAGTTTTTCCAGAAGGGAAGGAATAAAGGCCGATGACCTTGCTCAGTCTATGCAGTTTAGCGGCACTTCAGATCTGGTGAACTACTGGGAGAAGAAAGATCGTGTCTCTCAGTGAGTTTGTAATGAAACATCATTGCAAACGAAGTCCAATGAGTCAGAAAGCTACATGTAGAACATAAAGCCAACAAAAACTAAACATTGAAAGAAATATGCAAGGATAGCTATCACCCATTATCTACCTGATCAAATATGTGTCATAAATAATCTCTTCACCATGGCTCTGGAAATCAAGCATTTTTACCTTATTTTATATAAAAGAAAACTAAGACATGACAAAGTTACCCTCTCCTGACCTCAAAGAAAATAATAGTTGCTATGGTTTGAATGTATCCCCACACTCCCCGAAAGCATGTGTTGGGAATGTGATCAGAATGCAAAGGTGTTAGAAGGTGGAGCTTAATGGGAGGTGTTTAGGTCAAGAGAGCTCCGGTCTTATGAATGAACGAATGCTGACTATCAAAGAGCTGGAGTCTGCAAGTGTGATCTCTTGCTCTCTCATGCATGGGCTCCCTTGCACTTCTATCTTCAGCCATGGGATGACAACAAGAAGGCTCTTGCCAGCCGCAGGCCCCTTGACCTTGAACTTCCCAGCCTCTAGAACTGTACAAAATGCATCTCTCTTCTTTATCAATGACCCAGTCTCCGGTAGTGGTATAGGGGCATAAAGTGGACCAAGACAATGGTTCTGGGCTCTGTGACGTAGGTGTCATGAGGTGCCCACCCAGTGGTGGTGAAGGGTGTGTTGTTCATTACCCACACAGTCCCCAGTGCCGGTGCCCAGCAACACGGGGCCATTACCCCATGCTGGACAAGTCCTCAGCCAAGTGGCCACCCCACTGAACCTCTTCAAGGTCCTCTCTACCCTCCATGTCTTCCTAGTTGATACTTCTTGGAATCGTCTTCTATTTTTCACCCATTTTATTGAAATAAAAAAAAAAATCTCGGGTCGTCATTCTTCCTGGCTCATCCCTTTGGCTTCTCCTTCAACAAAACTCAAAACTCACACATCAAAAGCTCTGGCTTTGGCCGGGCGTGGTGGCGCACGCTTGTAATCCCAGTACTTTGGGAGGCAGAGACCGGAGGTTCCGGGTTCGCGGCCAGCCTCAGCTCTCTCTCGCTCTCTCTTCCTGTCTCTCTCTCTCTATCTCTACTTAGTGAGGCCCTCTGCAACTTCGTGAGACCCAGTTTCAAAATAAAGTATATAAAAAAAAAAAAGCTCTGGCTTTCAAAAAGGCTGGCTTCCAATGTTTGCTTCCAGAACCTCTGTTAGAGGTCGAAAGAATTACATGAGTTATCGTTTCTCTTTCCATTCCTGCTATAACAATCCTAAATTCTAATTTTCCTTCTGGTAGTTTGGATATCTCTAACTGATTGTGACAACTATCCATACAAAGAATTTTAGGGAAGAAAAACACTTAGGTTACTATTTTAAACTAGTATGTGTTAGACACAAATGTTTTTCCTCTTCCAGATGTGTCATATCAAAGTTCCCCTTCTCCGTGCCTGCACTGCTGTGGACCCTAGGATACCCCAGGGGAAAAACAGAGACAGCTGCTGCCTGCCCTCCTGTAGCTTATATTTGGGAGGCAGACACAGACCAGAAACCAATGGATACAACAGTTACTGAATGGCGATTATGAAACGTGCCTCTAAGGAGACCTACGGAATGCAGCAAGTGTGTGACTACATAGTCTAGATTTTCAGGGAATGAGCTCATTCTTAAAGAACAGTCAGAATTAGGATGGAAAAAGAGAGGAAAAAGCACACCAGTTAGAGCCAACAGCATGGGCCAAGGCCCTGGGGCAGAGAGGGCCATGTGACACTCAGAAAGTTGTACCCTCCCCCTTTTTTAAAAATTAACAAATTATCACATTTCTTCCTTTTGGCAATACTATTTGTAACATGATTTTAAATGGTGGAATCATGTTTCTATATAATTTATTGAACTGATCTTTTATTGCACATTTAAATAGTTTCAATTCTTTCCCTTATTATTCATACTGTTTCAAGTTTATACTTCTCTGAGTATGTGTATTTATTTCCTCAGGGTACATTTCTAGAAGTGGAACTGTTTTGTCAGCGGTAATATAAAGGTTGAGCTGTTTCATACATATTGTTAAAATATGATCTAGAATGTACCTACAGTTCATATCCCCATCAACAGAGCATGAGCAATCTCATTACACATGTCCAACACTGTTACCTTTATAAATCTTACAATATTATAATGGATAAATGGCATGCAATTAATTTATTTTATATTGCATGTGGGTTTTTTAAGTTACTGGTAAATGTTAATATATTTTCACATGTTTCGCAGTCATCTAAATTTCTTCTTTAATCATCTAAATATATATTTCTCCCATTTTTCTAATAGGATTTTTGGGGGGGGTTGAATCCACGGCTGTTCCACCTCTGAGCCACACTCCCAGCCCTGTTTTATTTTTTATTTTGAAACAGGGTCTTGCAAAGTTGCTGAAGATCTCGCTAAAGTACTGAGGCTGGCCTTGAACCTGGGATCCTCCAGTCTCAGCCTCCCCTGCGATTACAGGTGTGGGCCAGCATGCCTGGCTTAGGATATAATTTTCTTAACTTGAGCTCTCCTATATGATGAGTGTTTGTCCTCTTCTAGATTTTACTCCACATTAGAATTGGCATTTTAGTTTGCTCTCTGGCGCTTTGTTTCACATACGGAACCAGATCGAATCTTTCCCCGTGCACCTATCTGTGTAATCATGTCAGGAAATCTGCCACGCAAATTCCTACAGATGGAATTACTGGGCCAAAGGGTAGGTGCATTTAAAATGTTGCTGGCTGTCCCTAATTACATATTACAACCCAATGAGATAGCTACTACTGTCATCATGTCCTAGATAAGGAAACGGAGGCTCTCACAACCACTAGCTCAATGGTACACACCTGGTCATTGGAAGGTCACAGTATGGAATCAGGCCTCGGAATCCTAGCCACGGTCTATACTGTCTCTCTGCTATATTCTGCAAGAAGAAAAATAGGATTCCATTGGCAAGTTCTCACACTTTTTTTTTTCCTACCGGAGTTTAGCCTTTTAGAGATAAATGAAACCGGCTTAAAAAACATCCAAAGAGAACATGACCAGAATTAGAAAGGGAAATCTCAATTTTCTGCCCAGCGGTGGCTCAGCACTGAAGTGACTCTCAGCATCTAATACAACATGTTACTTAGAATAGGCATCGCACTCTATTTTTAGAGGATGGCCCCTTCACGTCAAATGACAGAGAACACATTCCTATATACTCGGTATTTTTAAAATGTCTCCGAGTGTTCTAGAACTGGTGGGAAATCTTAGAAGAAAAAAAATAGCAGGCATTTAAAAAAGAGATTTTCTATTATATTTTGCACAGTAAAAAAGTCTAGATGAGAATGACTGAAACCGAAAAGTGATTTGAGCTTGTGGGTAACATGAGAATAAATATGCATTGTTATTTATTACTCTCTTTCAACGGAGGAACAATGTGGCGTTTCGAAATGCTATCAACGTCTGTGAACTTTTCGGTCACAGTAAATAACTTGAGCTCCCATCACTGAAGAAATCGAGTGTTTCAGAGAAGTCTCCCAGAAGGACTGATGGATGTTGCCAACGAACTCGACTATTTCAAAGACTAGGTCTTCTAGTCTCTTTCCTATGCTATGACCATATAAGACAAAGGCTTTTAGTGCCAATAAAAAACTCACCTCTTAAAGAAGGGTAATGTCACCTTGGGTAAAAAGTGACCTCATCAAGGCCGGGCGTGGTGGCGCAAGCGTGTAATCCCAGTACTTGGGAAGCGGAGACGGGAGGATCTGGGTTCGTGGCCAGCCTCAGCTACTTAGTGAGGCCCTCCGCAACTTCGTGAGACCCTGTTTCAAAATAAAGAATAAAAAATAGGGCCGGGGGTGTAGCTCAGAAGTAGAATGCCCCTGGGTTCAATCCCTGGTACTGCAAAAAAGAAAAAAAAAGTGACCTCATCAGATGTAGTAGATATGACAGCAAGAGGAAAGTGACCCGGCCGTGATTAAGGATCATTGCTCTGTTGTCCAGAGTCCCCACTGGACAGTCATCGGAGGAGAAAATGAGATCAACACGTGGTTGCAGGAGGAAGAAATGATTCCCCCGAACAATATCTGTGATGGGTTCTAAGACGCGCCATTTCGTGTCTTAACCCCTCTGACGTTGCAATATGTGTCGGTGTCCATGCTATGGTTTATTTATGGGCAATATTTCTTCTTCCTAATGGTACAGAAAATAATGGTGTGTCTTTCAACTCCTGGTGTCCTGGGTGCCATGGGAGGATGAATGCTTATTATGAGTAATCAAAGCAAGGAGACCCTTGTGGACGAGCAGGTGGCCATCGTCCACTCCCTCAGCCATCAGTTCGTTAAAATTAAAGCGCAAGAGTCCAGCACACTGGCTAAAGGGATATAACATGTTTGGGAGGAGAAGGAAGGTTGGAAAGGATTACAGGGCCACCTTATTCACCATTAAACTGAGCAGTGGTAGAGTCCTAGACCAGGGCGGGAAGCTGTCACAGTACTTCAGCTCCCATTACCAAGAACCAGTTACCCAAAATGTGCACATTCCTGCACATTTGCGTGATAGCCCAAGATCCCCAGTAAATCAGGGTTTTTATAGAAAATATTGGATTTGTTTTGAACGCAGCATTTGTATCTATCGATCGTGGTTTGTAACAATTAATGAATACTCAGATATAACAGTTAAACAAAACACTTCTTGTCCTACAACATGATTATAGAATTGATTTTCCACAAAACGTTTTAAAGGGATGTGGGGTTACACAGCTAGGAAGAGGTAAGAAGAGGAGGTTTAGAATTTGAACTGGGATCAATGCCAGGCTTTTTAATATGGAAAAGTGACGGCAGATCACAAGGTTGTGACACGAGGGATGCTAGACCAAGCCTGTGCTTCCTGCATTAAGTGGGAAGTTGCATGACAGGATTTTGAGGTTCTTTCCAAACATACACAATAGAATCTCACATGGCCCCTGTGCAATAAAGCCACCTGGCCTAACAACTATCACTTGAGGCGAAGAGGGAAAATATCACGGGGAATAAGAAGTACTGAGCGTCTGCATAGGACTGAGATTTCAGACCTGGTTGTGGTGGGGGGAAGGGAGGGCTTGAAAGGCTCCGTGGAGACTCCCACTAGAGATGGACTTTGGAGGAGGGACTTCATGATGTGGTCATAGAAGGGACAGGTCGGCATAGTCCACAGAGGCTCTGGGTCCTGGCTGCGTAGCAGAATCACCTGGAACACTTCAAACACATAGGGCCTGGACTCAGGGTTCCCCCCACCTAGCTAGGTGTGTACTCTCTGCATCCCTCTGCTGGTGCAAACTCTCCACTCCTGGGCCCACCGAGTCAGGATCTCTAAGGGTGGGGTCCACACAGTGATATTTATTTGTTTATTTATTTATTATTTTGGTACTGGGGATTGAACCTAGGGGATGTTCTACCTCCAAGCCACACACCCCCCTTTCCTTTTATACTTTTTGTTTTGAAAGTGTCTCACTAGGTCTCTGAGAGTCTTGATAAGTTGCTGAGACTGGCCTTGAGCCTGTGATCCTCCTAGCTTAGCCTCCCAAGAATTGGGATTCCGGGTGTGGGCTATCATGCCCAGCTGATGTTTAATTATTTTCCCAAGTGATTCTGATGTGTAGCCAGAGCCGAAGACCTCTGACTTTTGCACAGCTGGTGGAAGAAAGCTTCTGAAGTTCAAGGTAGGAGTCAGGAAGGTGAGAGAGAAGAATGGAGAAATAGATCGGGGTCATTTTCTGTAAGGCATTTGTAACCATTATGTCTTGGAAGGAAACAGAATCCCAGTCAGTCAACTCAAGAGCCCCTGATGATTTACGGGGTCTATGGGAAGCAGTAAGGGACTCCACAAGAGACCCCAGCGCATCCAGATGGTGTGGATGGAGGGAAGCCCCTCATCCCTGCATCTGGGGATGGAAAGAGAGACATGGGAGCACAGAAAATGCAGGATCCTGGTGGAGGGACCAGGCAGTGGGGCTGCAGTCTTTAAAGAGCACAGCCATTGCCAGAGAGGTGGCCCTGAGCAGGGAGGGAGTAGGGAAGAAAAACCTGCCCTCTCTCTCCTCCATCTGTTGACCCTTTCTGCTTTATCCAGTTGGTTAAAGCCAACCAGAGGCCACAGAATGAGAAAGTCCGGGCAATGTTGTCCATAGGGATCAGCCTCCCAGAGATGAGAGATGGGCATGGGGTGAAGGAGAGGGATTCGGAAATGGCAGATAGGGATGGCAAATAGAAGGCAGTCATAGGTATCCATGGAGATTGGCTCCGGCATCTCAGAGTATACCAGAGTCCTCAGATGGGCAAGTCCTTTATATAAAATGGTGAAGTACTTGCATAAAACCTATCACCTCCCGTATACTTTAAATCATGTCTAGAAGACTTATACCACCTAATACAATGTGAATGCCATGTCCCTAGTTATTAGACTGTAGTGTGTTTAGGAAGTAGTGAAAAGAAAATGATCTATCTGTGTTCAGTACACATGCACTTTTATTTTATGTATTTATTTTTTACCAATGTTTTCGACCCATAGATGCAGAACCTGTAGATCCAGAGGGCCGACTATACCACCAGCAGCGTTAAAGTCACTGGGAGAAGTTTTGCCAGGATTCAGTAGGCAATGGTGACCCACTAGTGGGTCTTCAGCAGGAAAGTCATGGTTAGAGCCACACTTTTAAACATTTTACACTGTCACCATAGTAAAAATTAATGTAAGTGGTGGAAAATATGGACACGTAGCTGATCAAGGCCAGAAGGAAGCAGATTTTCTGCATAACTGCTGGCTTTGGCTGAAGATTTTCTGATGCTCTCCCTGGGGCTGACCATGACCTCAAAAGTGGAGGGTGATCTGTCCCCTGCTGCCCTGATCTTGGCCCTCCTGCTCAGTGTGAGCTGGCTGCAGTTACTCCAGGGTGAAAAACAAAGCCCGCTTTGTTAATTATTTGTGGAACGGCCAAAGAATAAACCAGAGTCTATGGCACTGATTCATCCTGTGTCAACATTAAAGCCCCATGGGAAGGTTGGCCAATGCACAGGGATGTGTAGACTCAGAACTCCTGTGTGGGACTCAGGAATGGACCCATCCTTGGCGGATGTGTGGGAGGGAAGAGGGCTGCTTCCAACTGCAGCTACCCTGGGGAAATGTAGGGGTGGCAGGGGAATCCTGGTCCAGTGACTTGGCTCTTCACTTTTGGCTCTTCAGGCTTTTCCGTGCTGAGCAGTTGTGAATTGGAGAGTGAGGTATGGGGACCTCAGCCAGGGGTCCAGTCAAGTCATCTCCTTTGCCTCTGCTGAGCCTGTCCATAAATGAAGAGCTAACGCTGGACGACAGAGCAGACCTCCCTCTTGCTCTTCCTGGAGCAAGGACCAAGGCCAAGAGGGAATACTGTAGAGATGCTTCTTTTAGTTTAACATGTGCAAAACTCTATAGCCAAAGTCGTCCAACAAAGATACAAGCTACCTTGTGAAGTGATGAGCTGACCATCCTTACAGGAATCCAAGCAGATATCTGGCAGCTACTGATATCACTGATATTTTGGAAGGCATTCCTGCAAAGGGACAAGAGCCAAAGGTGGATCAGGTGACCCTCTCTGTTATGGACTGAATTGTGCCCTTCCCTATTCCCGCTGATTCATAGGTTGAGGTCCTGGGGACCTCTAGTAGCTTACTATGTAACCTTATTTGGAGATTCCTTCCTTTCCTTCCTTCCTTCCTTCCTTCCTTCCTTCCTTCCTTCCTTCCCTTCCCTTCCCTTCCCTTCCTCTCTTTCTTTCTTTCTTTTCTTTCTTTCTTTCTTTCTTTCTTTCTTTCTTTCTTTCTTTCTTTCTTCTCTTTCTCTCTTTCTTTCTTCTTTCCTTCTTCCTTTCATACTCGGGATTGAACCCCCAGGGGCACATCTGAGCTACCCTTCTTATTTTTCTTATTTTGAAACAAGGTCTCACTAAATTCCCAGGGGTCTCACTAAATTGCTGAGGCTGACCTCCAACCTGCCATCCTCCTGTCTCAGCCTCCCAAGTACTGGGATTTCAGACATGTGCCACCACCTTGGTCCTGTAGATAATAACATCTATAAAGAGGTAATTAAGTGATAGCAGGGTCTTTAGGGTGAGTCCTAATCCGACATGACTGGTATCCTTATAAGAAGAGGAAATTAGGGCAAAGACATGTACACAGGGGAAACCATGTAAAGATACAGGGAGACGATGACCATCTCCATGCTAAGGAGAGTCCCCCAGAGGAAACCAATCCAGTTGACACCTGGATCTGGAGTCTAGAGAGCCTCTAGAAGTGTGAGACAATACATTTCTGTGGTTTAAGGCACCAAGTCTAGCTAATACACTCTCAATCTTTCTAAATTCTACATTCTGATTTGAAAAAAAAAAGTTTATTCCCAGGAGTCTAGAATAACACTAAGGATAACAAGTCTTGGCGTTTAATAACATAGTAGGCGTCTTGGGCTGCAGTTTCATATTATTTATATTATTTAATGTCTTAAATTAAATAGGAAGGTACAACAGAGAAGAAATCACTTGTAGGAGGTGTCCATTCATTAATGATACCCACTGTGGTCTCTCTGTGTACCCAGAGCATCACATCAAAGCCATAAGCAGTCAGCTGTCCCTTTTGCAGAATGCAGGGCCAATGTGGGGAAGTGAGGAGGCTTACCCAACAGAAGGGGAGGCAGGAGAATCCAGGTAGGTGGACAATGGGTGTCTGGGTATTCAGATGCAGAGGAGAAAGGCTATTGTGTGGGAGAGAACAGATTCCTCTGTACCTCTATAACCTATGATCCTCCTGTCTTAGTCTCCCAAGTACTGCGATTATAGGTGTGTGCCACTATACCAGTGGGCAGAAGTTATTGAGAAGAGAATTTTAGCTCAGCATCAGGGGACCTTCCAAACTCTCAAGGTCCACAAAACTGAAATGGTCTTTCATTAGGGGTTGTGAGCAATGACTTATTATCACTGATGGCCATGTTCAAGTGTCATAAGGGAGATAAACCAGAACATCCTAAGGAGTTTTCCAACCGTGTCCTTCCATGATGTTTGAGGACAATGAATTTCACAACAGCATGATAGATGAAAGTTGGAAGCCCTGTTAGAAAGCCATGAAATAATCCTGTACTGGAGGCCATGAGTCTTTGTAAGACTGTCAGCAGAGTGGAAGGAAGAGCCGGACATAGTGGAGACAGCAGCTTGCTCCGTCCTTCTGTACAGCCACCTGCTGACTTCCCTGTTAGGCTGGTTGATGGCTCCCATGCCTTCTGGCATCTGGTTTGTTTTAGCCAATGGGGAGCCCAGCAAGAGATTGGAAGGAGGCCAGGTGTGGTGGCGCACGCTTGTAATCCCAGTACTTGGGAGGCCGAGACTGGAGGATTCAGGTTCGTGGCCAGCCTCAGCTACTTAGTGAGGCCCTCTGCAATTTAGCGAGACCCTGTTTCCAAATAAAGAATAAAAAATAGGGCTGGGGGTGTAGCTTAGAGGTAGAATGCCCCTGGGTTCAATCTCTGGTACTGTTAAAAAAAAAAAAACAGAGATTGGAAGGAGAGAGGAGGAGAGCGGACAGGGTGTTTATTACCTAGTTTCCCCTGTACCTTAATGAATCATACTGGATCTCTCTGCTCAGTATGACTCTCCCCTCCCAGGCTTTGACAATGTCTCCCTTCTCCACTCCCTCTAGGTCTAGGGGTTGTGACAATCCTACTGCCATCAGCCTGAATCCCTGCACGGCCCTGGATGGCTCTCCCACACTGTGCCACATCTTCATAAAAGGTCCTTTTGCAAATAAAACTTCCTCGGTTGAAGAAGTGTATCCCCGGTTGAGTGTGTCATCTATATTCTTTCTTCCCCCGCCCCCCCACTCCCCTTTCCGCCCACATAAATTGCATCGCTGGATTTGGTCAATGATACATTTTCTGGAAATTGGTGCATTTCAAAATGCACTTTCAAGGCGAGTGGGGGTGTTTTATATGTGGCCCATCAGAGCAGCTCCGTTGACCTCTTGGACTTCTCCCTAAAATTCCATTTGTAGAAAGGATTTCATAACTGGTTTGAAAACCTCTGGCAAGAAGAAAACTGTGCTCTAATTTTAGTTATGAGATCAAGAATTAAAGCTCTTCTACAGTCCTTGTCATCTACCTCAGGTTACCTGGTACCTGGGCAGTGTCTTGGACTGTAACTTGATCTCATGACATGAAATGGAGCCTCGGCATCGTTCCATTTAATTTGATAAATGCACATTACTAGCGAGGTGGAATGGCTTAGTATCTAAAAAATCCACTTTGCAGTCTGAATTATTCAGGTCACCTGTCTACATTAATCAAATGAGCTGGATAATGGCTGGATCGCCACTTCTTTTTGTTTTACTTAGGACTAAGATGGGATGACAAAGACGGGTGGGGAGGGCAGGAGAGGGTGACTTCAACCTACATCTTCCTAAAGATGCTGTAAGGCCGAGCCTACACAGACACGTCTAACCAGCCCATAAGAGTCTGCCATGAAATACGTGGTTTCTCCATCACTTTCAAACCTGAGATCTGGCCGGGCGTGGTGGCGCACGCTTGTAATCCCAGTACTTTGGGAAGCGGAGACCAGAGGATCCGGGTTCGCGGCCAGCCTCAGCGCGCATGCGCGCGTGCGCAATCTCTCTCTCTCTCTCTCTCTCTCTCTCTCCCTCTACCTAGTGAGGCCCTCCACAACTTCGTGAGACCTGGTTTCAAAAATAAAGCATAAAAAAATAGGGCCGGGGGCGTAATGCGGAGGTAGAACTCCCCTGCGTTCAATCCCCAGTACCTGAAAAAAAAAAAAAAACCTGAGATCTGGAAAAACCATGCATCTCCCAGGATAGATCCTTTGGTGAGAAAGTCCCCTTGAAATCTTGGAGGGACCAAATTATGAGGACCCAAAACTATCTTCTTCCTAATGTGGGGAGCTATATTCAGCTACCGGGGTATAATAGTCAAAATCAGACACAAAGCCAAACTCCAACTTTATTGGCTAATATATGAAAATAAAAAGGTGCTCTATCAAGCATAATATTAGACGGCACCTGACGTGTTAGCACCTGTGCTCAACAAGGACGGCAGAACAGAAGTGAGAACTCATCTAAACAGCAGAAGCCAAGGGTGGGGGTGAAATGAAAAGACCCCTGAGAATCATTTGGGGACAAGGTCAGTGTCTTAAAGTATTTGGGACTAATTTGTTCAAAATGAGGTTTCTGGTTTCTAGGGGAGGGGGACTGTTTCTGCTCTACAAGGTACAACCTTGGTGACTTGCAGAGGCCTGGGAGAAGGCATTCGGTCACATCAGCAGCAGACCCCACGGTGCCCTCTGAGTTCCCAGGCAGCTTCAAGGACGGTCAACCCAGAGCGGCTCTGGGAAGGTGGCCTACAGTTGTGCGAGATCTGCCCACTCCATTATTCCAGTGTAGCTTATTTTATTTTTTTCCTCAAAAAAATGGTGGTTTGGAGAGAGCATGGGTGTAGGCCTCAGAATGGCTGGTGAAAGTCCCACGTGGGTGGCCGGGCACTCACCAGGAGCAAGAGGCTAATGGTGCAATCTCTCTGGCAGAACTTAACCAGCAGGAAAGACAGCGAGCCCTGGCAAGAGTCTTTGCCCGGGAGAAGGCTTAGTTTGCAAGCAAATTTGAGCAAGGAGGCAAGCTGGGGCCTCTTCATGAATACTCATCCTCTTTGGATGGGTTCCGTATTGGATCTGAGAGTGGGAGGATGGAGGGGTCCACAGAGGAGCAGTCTTGGAAAGGGAGAGCAGGCAGCACTCCATTGGCCTTTTCTTCCACTGGAGCGGGGGACTTGGGCTGTGTGCATTTAACATCTCTTACAGCCCAGTGCTCCACAATTTTATCTTCTACTCACCCATGAAGCACCAATTCTTCTCTCTGAATGAATTTCCCAGGAAAAATTAATGGAATTCTTAACATACGAAGTAATCTTTCCTTTTCTTTCATTTAAAAAAACAGAAAATTAAGACATAGATGACCAGTTTTGTCATATGCAACTACTTTCAATGTCAAAACTTTTTTTTTAACCAAACCTAATATGTAGCTTTGAGTTGCTTTTTATAGAGAAAGCAGTTTTTGCTAGATGTTCTTTTAAGTTCTGATAAGCTAGAAGGGTTACTTTCTATACTTGAACAATTCCATGGATGATGACCAAGTCTTAGCTTTATGTTATGGTGATTTGATCTAAAAATTTGAAGGTCAAAATTCACTCAGTAACCCCAAGTCTGGACATCCTCTCTGAAGGTTAAAAACAAAACAGGTGGTGTCATCAGAAAAGATCATTTTAACTCATTCTCGGAGGAGTATCTCCATGCCTAGACTGACCACGCATCAACCCTGTAGTTCATATGTTGACCCATGAACTGACCTTTTCTTTTCAAGGACTAAATCCCTCAAAGACTAGAGAGACAACTTAACATGGAAAATGGGGACAAAGCTCTTGATACTGGAATGTCAGTACCTAAATTAGAGACCAAATCCAGGAAATTTGGAAATCTCTTCCTGAAATAGCATTTAAATGCTAAGCAGATTCTCAGTAGGGAAAGGTCCATAGCTTGGAGAATTCAAAATAAGAATAAAAATTGTCTCCAAAATCTGTAGCATCTAGTAAGAAAAAAAAAATCCTTGAAGTTTAGAAATTGAGATCATGCCTGGTTCTGTCTTATCTGTTGACGTGAAGACAAATGGTCCCCAGGAGTGACATTTTGTCAGCCTGGAGAAGAATTTAAAGGACATCATAACTTGAAAAACTGACAGCACGGGCCATGCTGAGATGCTGTGATATTAATGACAGAAATAGTATTTGAGGGTTTCCTAAGTCCAACAGAGCAGCCTGGGGACGTGACTTTAAATGAGCAGCTAAGACCAAGTGTATATCAAGGCTTTAAAAGATACTCTAATTAAATCACCCTGAAAATTATGTCTTAATAATTTTTAATAGTTTCAAATAATTCTTTCTTTCCCTTCCTTCCTTTCTTCCCTCCTTCCTTCCTTCCTTCCTTCCTTCCTTTCTTTCTTTCTTTCTTTCTTTCTTTCTTTCTTTCTTTCTTCTTTCTTTCATTTTTTATATGGAGCAGGGCCTACAGAATTTTTGGTGAGATGATTTGTAGAAAAGCAAATACTGACTAAAACCCACCGCATCCACATCCAAGATCTGGAAATATATGTACAATACATTCCTGAAAGTCATGCATTCATCCAGAAGTTTCCTGATAAATAAAATGGATACAGTGCCCCCACTTACCCACAGGGAACACATTATTAGACCCCCCCCCCAGTGGCTTCCTGAAACTACAGACAGTACCGAACCCTATATATACTATTTTCTCCTACACATGCATACCCATGATAATGCTTAATTAGGCACAATAAGAGGTAACAATAGTAACTACTAATAAAGTGGAACAATTATGACAATATACCATAGCAAAAGTCACTTAAAATTTATGGATTGTTTATTTCTGGAATTTTCCATTCAGTAGTTTTGAACTGACAGCGGAAAGCAAAACTGTAGCTAAGCAAAACTGTACTGGATTATTGTATTAGTTTCGCCTTTCTGCTGGTCATACCAACGCTTTGTTTTGTTTTGGTCAGCAAGTGAAGAAGGCGCTGAGGGAAATTCAAGTTTCTGGGGATCGATTCTGGTTTAACACATGCGCTTGTTTTCATGGATGAAGCTCAGTGTCCTTGTGTCAAGGTGAGCCGGTCCTCAGAGCCAGCGGACCCTCCCTGTGATGCTCAGACAGGCAGGTCGGAGCCTCTGGCTACAGGTGCGTGCTGTTCTCTCCCAGGGAAGAAGTGTACAGGCCTACGGGTTCCTCCTGTCCCTCCTGCTTTCTCCTTCTGTTGGCTCAAACCCTCCCGAAGCCCTTGATCCCACCAGGACTTGAAACCCACTGATTCTTTTTTTTTTTTTTTTTTTTGCAGTACCGGGGATTGAACCCAGGGGCATTCTACCTCCAAGCTACACCCCCAGCCCTATTTATTTTATACTTTATTTTGAAACCGGGTCTCACGAAGTTGCGGAGGGTCTCACTAAGTAGCTGAGGCTGGCCGCAAACCCGAATTCTCTGGTCTCCGCCTCCCAAGTACTGGGATTACAAGCCTGCACCACCACGCCCGGCTGAAACCCACTGATTTTAACACTGCTCGCTCTCTGTCCCCCACCCCATGATGTGCTCACCTCCGGTTTTAGGGCTTCTGTGCTAGCTGTTTCCTCTGCCTAGAATGTTCCGCTCTCAGATGTCCATGTGGCTCGCCTCATTCAACCTATTGCTCAAATGTTACCTTGATGCCCGTCCTTACCCACTTGAAGTTATTATAACCAGCCAGGACTGAGGGCATGTGCCTGCAGTCCCAGCTTCTCAGAGGCTGAGGCAGGAGGATCACGAGAGCCAGGGAATTCAAGACCAGTTTGGGCAACATAGTGAGATCCTGTCTCAAAAAACAAACAAACAAACAAACAAACAAACGAAAAACAGAAAAAGAAAAAATAACCGCATCCAACCCCCTGTTCCTGCTCTCCTCTCTCACTTACTTGAAAAAAAAAATCCTCCAAACACTTAACCACCTTCTGGCATAGCACCTCAAATGCATTTTCCATTTGTTCTGTTTAGTATTGCTATGTCTGTTTAGTTTTTTTATCTTTCTCAACTAAAATGAGGGTTTCATTAGTATCAGGGATGTTCTGTCTGCACAGGGTAGACACTCCAGCCAGCTCTCGCTGCTCTGCCTGCATGGAAGAGTCCTGCAGAGAAGCAAACTCTACAGCTCTGCAGTTTGAGTAGAGGGAGGTGCATTTCCATAAAGCATCTGCTCTGGAACACTGTGTGAATGTATTCTCCCCAACCCCCTTTTTTCTCTGTGGTCCTGGGGATTGAACCCAGGGGCATCCTGCCTCCGAGCTACACCCCCAGCCCTATTTTTTATTCTTTATTTTGAAACAGGGTCTCACTAAGTTGCGGAGGGCCTCACTAAGTAACTGAAGCTGGCTGGGAACCCGGATCCTCCAGTCTCAACCTCCCAAGTACTGGGATTACAAGCGTGCGCCACCACACCCGGCTTTAAACACTGCTTTTTAAAATGAACGGCTGCTTCAGTCTCTTAAATGCACCAATTGAAATCTAAATGCTCTGAGATCTGATACCTACTTTGATCCATTACAACACAACACACAGACAAGCTCATAATGAATACACGGACAGCCAATGCCTTTCTATCCTGGCCTCAAATTTCCAATAAACTTTCCCCCATGGAATTGGGGGAAATGTATCATATTTTATGCTTGCAGTCTGTCATTGGTATCTCTGTTGTACTTTTGTGCAAAAACTCTACGTGGAAATTGAACTTGTTGGATCTCATTTTAGTGTTCAAAAGGTGTGTCGTCACTAGGACGACCAGTACAGTCCTGAGTCGTTCTGCAATGGGACACATTCCAAAAAATATGCCATTAGGCAGTTTCATTACTGCATGGGCACTCTACTTATACACACCTGGAAATGTCGGTTAATCATGCCATGTGGCCTTTTGATGCAACCGAGAGACGTGGTAAACACCCGATATCTGTGCTGTTCTAAGATGCTGCTGGGTGAGAGGGGTTTTTCAGCCCCCTGATAATCTTATGAGACCTCCACAGCATAAGCAACCTGGCATGGACCAGAATGCCCTGCAGCACAAGACTGTGCACAATTGTTTGATCCACTCTAAATATATTATAGGTCTTATTTTTTTATTCATTCTATTGGTGCATCATAGTTATATGAAATAGTGGGATGCATTGTGATCTATTCACATATGCACATAACATAATTTGACCAATTTCATTGCCAGTACCTCCCCTTTCCTCCCCTCCTCCCTCCCTATTATAGACTTTGATATACATTTTTTGTTGTTAAATGGAAACAGTAATGTTTTATTAGAAATGCACTTGGCAGTCAAGTCTATTTGTTCTTACTGAGGAAAGTACATGACTGCCCCACTCTGTGGTTGTCCATGTTGTTAGAACTGCATGCCCCTTCCACCCCAGCTACGGTAAAACTGGGGACAGGAGGCTGTCGCTGAGCTGCTTTGTGAAGTAGAAGGGGAAACTAAATGAGGCGTTTACACGGTAGGAAGCAGAGCCTCTCCCATATGTGGGTGGGCAAAGGGGCCGTGTGGTCTGGGAAGGGAGACTAGAATGGGTCCTCACTTAAATGGGGGTGGGTGGCCGGGCATGGTGGCGCACTCTTGTAATCCCAGTACTTGGGAGGCTGAGACTGGAGGATCCGGGTTCGCGGCCAGCCTCAGCTACTTAGTGAGGCCCTCCGCAACTTAGTGAGACCCTGTTTCAAAATAAAGAATAAAAAATAGGACTGGGGATGTAGCTCAGAGGTAGAATGCCCTTGGGTTCAATCTCTGGTACCGCAAAAAAAAAAAAAAGATGGGGGTGGGTGTCAGACAGCCCCTGAGAGGCAGTGCTGGTAAACTGAGGCCTGAAGGGGGAGAGGTGAGTTGGGGGTGCATGGGGGCTGCATGCTCTGGACACTGGGAGAAAGCTGAGGCTCATTCTCCCATACACTTTATTCTTTATTTTTTTGTGTCATACTAGGGATTGAACCCAGGGGCAAGTCTACCTCTGAGCTACACCCCCCAGCCCTTTTTATTTTTTGTTTTGAAACAGGGTCTCGCTAGGTTGCTGAGAGTCTTGCTATGTTGCTGTGGTTGGTCTTGAACCTGTGATCCTCCTGTCTCAGCCTCCCAAGTACTGGGATTACAGGTATGCACCACCATGCCCGGCTCCTCCCATACACTTTGAGTCATCTGTAGATTACTCATAGTACCTAATACAATGTAAGTGTTATACTTATTGTGGTTATACTGTATTGTTTAGAAAATAAGGACAAGAAAAATACATCTGTAAAAACACATCTGTTACTGCCGGTGCGTGATTGCCAGTTTACCAACCAACAGTGATTCCCCTTCTACCTCACACTGCAGCTCAACGACAGCCTCCTGTCCCCAGCTTGACTGTAGCTGGGGCGGAAGGATACCGCAGTTCTAACGACATGGACAACCACAGAGTGGGGCAGCCATGTACTTTCCTCAGTAAGAACAAATAGACTTGGCTGCCGCATGCCTTTTGTCCCCAACTTCCTCCTCTTTTGGCCTGTTCTGTGGCCGTGATGCTGGGGCTGTTTCGTGACTATGAGAACAGGTGGTGGAGCAAGAAGGAAGACAGTGCTGACCAACAGCTTTTCTGATATATGGACTCTGATATTTGGACTTGTGATATTTGGTCTTTCTATTTTGTGGGGGGAAAAAAGAAACCTCTCCTGGTTCAAGCTGTCACTTATGAATTTCTTTTATGTTTAACTCAGTGTCCCCATGGGGAAGCATTTGTCCCTCAGCGGACACTTGTCCAGCATCTCAGATCCATTGTGGGTCAAGCTGGATTCACTACCTCTATCACCAAACCCCTTCTAGCATGCCTCTTCCACGTACTGGACGACGTGTACACAGACCATTATCAGTTCGTGGTTCTACCTCCATCCTTTCCTGTCTTGAATCCCCTCCATCTCCTCGAATCCTTTTCTCTCTAGCCCACGTGTCCTCCTTTTTCACCCTGAATAGCTGTGGCACTTCCAACTGTCTTGTCCACACTTAATTATGTAATGTCTCTTACATGTTTACATAGGGGAAGCTTGGTTAGAGAGGGGAGAAGAAAGAGGAGGAGGAAGAGGAAAAGGAGGAGGAGGAGGAGGAGGAGGAGGAGGAGGAGGAGGAGGAGAGAACAGAGTCTACATTTGTAAGACAAAGTGTCTACAACTCCTTTATACCCTAAGCAAAGGCTTTGCATGGAGTTAGGCATGTGGTAGGCCCTCTGCGATGGTCCGCAGTGGATTCTGCAGTCTTTTCAATGAATGAATTGTGATAAAAGTCTCGACTGGGGCTTCCTTGTTAGCAAATGATCAGCATTGAACCCAAACCCAGACAGCACACTCACGTGGCACACAAGGACCATGGTCCCTGAGATTAATGGGGCCGAAGGTGTTTATTGACTGAGGATGTCGTAGCCATCTAATATGGCAGCATGACACATCTGTCACGTGTTTGTGGTAGTGACAAAGTAAGCAAACATACTGTGACACCCGTGTACGAAGGTACAACAATACAATTATGGCAGCTCATAACACTTGATAATGAAATTACATGACCATGCTGCTGATGAATGTCTTTGTTTTTGTGGTACTAGGGATTGAACCCAGGGGCATTCTACCTCCAAGATACACCCCCAGCCCTATTTTATTTTTATTTTGAAACAGGGTCTCACTAAGTTGTGGAGAGCCTAAGTTGCTGAGACTGGCTTTGAACCTGCGATCCTCCTGTCTCAGCCTCCCAAGTACTGGGATTACAAGCATGCGCCACCATGCCCAGCTTGGCTATGTATTTACTATAAGTTTTATCGTTATTTTAGAATGTACTCCTCTACTTATAAAAAATATGTTTACTGTAAAAAAATATGACATGTGATCCCAGCAGCAGCCTCACGTTCTTATTTTTATGGTATGTCTTGATGGCACTCAGAGGCTATGCGGAGTGATTGAGCTCTGCCATCTAGTTTCGAGGACGTGCACTCTGTCGTGCTCACACGATGATGAAATCGCCCAACCATGCATTTCTTAGAATGTATCTCCGCCTTTAAGCACAGCACAGCTGTCTTGTTCTTCAGCAACACATTGTCCCTCTCCTGACATCTTGGCTTCTTCCAATCGGAGTTTCCCTCCGAT
The DNA here is from genome assembly GCA_004027185.1 of Glis glis. Classification (NCBI taxonomy): domain Eukaryota; kingdom Metazoa; phylum Chordata; class Mammalia; order Rodentia; family Gliridae; genus Glis; species Glis glis. The sequence continues at coordinate 28,754 of PVJS01000454.1, read as the reverse complement.
TGGAAACTTCCTTGAGAGGACCCAGGGTTTCACGACGTCTCCTCGCTGCCCAGCATGCTGAACAACAGACCATGCTGAACAACAGACCATGCTGAACAACAGTGCTCCCGGTGTCCACGGGGATGGACTCGTATCTCCACATAGCCTTCAAGGAAAATTACAGTCCTGTGCGTCTGCCATCGTGGACAGCTGAGATGAAAGCAGCAATAATTCAGAGATGCAACTCCCAGGATACGACTTCCGCGCAGGATGAAAGGAGAGAATGAACTGCGGGATAAAAAGCTGTAATTTAGAAGACGGGCTCCTAGGAATCCAGCAAGAGGGAGCGCAGCGTGTGAGCGCAGCTGGCAGGTGAGCCCATCTGCATTTGGAGGCTGGCAGCTTTGCCGAAGCTTGCTTGCATGAAGTTTCACCTCCCAGCCACCCGTCTCTAGAACCGCTGTCCCTCTTGACTGCCGGAGATGATGAAGCCCAGCCTGGAAAGATCGATGTGACCAAGGGAACATGAGCCACCATAGACCAGCTTTTTAAAAATAATTTGCAGCTGGGCGTGGTGGCACACGCTTGTAATCCCAGTATTTGGGAGGCTGAGGTAGGAGGATCGCAGGTTCGCGGCCAGCCTCGGCTACTTAGTGAGGCCCTCTGCAACTTAGTGAGAACCTGTTTCAAAATAAAAAATAAAATAGGGCTGGGGGTGTAGCTCAGAGGTAGAATGCCCCTGGGTTCAATTCCCAGTACCGCCCCAAAAAAATTGTGTTTATTTGTTTTATTTATTTATTTTTTTGCAGTGTTGGGGATGGAACCCAGGGTCTCACACATGCTAGGCAGTGCCTTACCACTGAGCTAAACCCCTAGCCCCGTAATTTCTTCAGTGAGCTCAGATATGTTGACCAAGTCATAAATTTCAGGGCTTAAAATATATCAAATATCCTGTATTTAAAAAGAATAAAAAATGGCCCATCGAAGTGGAGCCAACATGTTGGTCCCTCTCCATATTGGCCACGTGATAGAACTCATCATGGTAATCCCTGAATTCAATTTTTTTTTTTTCTGTCTGAAGCAGTTTTCTCAACTCTGAGTCTCTTGGCATTTGCCCTATAATCACTCAGGCATTGGTAGTGCTGGTTTCTAGGTCACACCTACCCTCCTTTTAACCAGCCCCTCAGAGGAGCCTCCCGTACAAATTTGAGAAGCACTTCTCCAGCTATATACTTCATGGATTTTTAGTTCACTCAGGGACACAAAATAAGAGAGTACCTGGAGAGGGTATGATGCAAAGACGACAGGGGCTAGAAGAAAATTATCATAATTCCCACAACATTTTCTTTTGGAGAAATATATCTTTTTTTATTAAACACACTCTCTGTATACCTGATGCTTCACCAGACCAACGGTAGTTGCATAGTTCCTGTAGATGTTCTGGAAGGTTCTATTCCCTAGCTTCCACATATTAGGGAGAGCATCTGACTTTTCACTTTTTGTGACTGACTAATCTCACTAAGCATAATGTTCTCTAATTCTATCTATTTCCCTGCAAATGACATAATTTTGTTCTTTTTTATGGCTGCATAAAATTCCATTGTGTATACATCCCATAGTTATATAATCCATTCATCTGTTGATGGACATCTTGGCTGGTTCCATAGTTTGGCAATCGTGAGTTGTGCAGCTTATAAACATAGATACGCATGCATTAGTCTGGTAGTTTGGTTTCCATTCTTTTGGGTAGATACCTAGAAGTGGTATTGCTGGGTCAAATGGTAGGTTCATTCCCATTCTTCTGAGGATCCTCCATACTGTTTTCCAAAGTGGTTGCACTAATTTGCAATCCCACCAACAGTGTATTAGAGTTCCTACTCAATGGCTAGATGGCTAGATTAAAGGCCTACACCTATAATCCCAGTACTTGGGAGGATGAGACCGGGGGATCACAGATTCCATGAGACCAGCCTTAGCAATGTAGTGGGACCCTCAGCAACTTAGTGAGACCCTTCTTCAAAATAAAAAATAAAATAGGGTTGAGTATGTAACCCAGAGGTAGAATGTCCTGGGTCCATTCCCTAGTGCCATAAACAAACAAACAAACAAACAAATAAATAAAAAATAAAAAAGTTAGTGATCTGGTAAATAGTAGAGTAGCTCCTATTGGACTAACTTTCCTGCAGATAACAACTACAAACTCTGAATAAGATATTAGAGAAACTAATGATTTGAAGGCACTAGAGAACAATAAATAATAGGGAGAAAGGGGAAAGGGCCTGAGTCTTGGAAAAAGGGACCCATGCGTGGCGAGACCCGTCTTTATAAAGATTCTTTGCAAGTGCACTCCCAGTTCTTGAGCTGGGAGTGGCCGGAAGCCGTGGTCTTAGCTAATATTAGCAGAATGTATCAGTTGTGCCAGTGCTAGAGTTGAAGGAAGAAGCCAGGAATGGAAGGAGCCACAAAGGGACGAGCCCTAATTTTACACATGAACTTCTCTCCAATCGTTGGCTGACTACTGAGCTGTTCCTGCTTACAGGAAATGGTCCAGCAGAAGGTAACAGTTGGAAGGCTGAAAGAAGTGACCAGAAGCCGGATGTGGTGGCACACGCCTGTAATACCAGTACTTGGGAGGCTGAGACAGGAGGATTGCAGGTTTGAGGACAGCCTCAGCAAGTAGTGAGACTCTCATCAACCTAGAGAACCCTATTTCAAAATAAAAATTTGAAAAAAGGGCTGGGGGTGTAGCTCAGAGGTAGAATGACCCTAGGTTCAATCCCCAGTGCCCCACACACAAAAAATAAAAAAAGTTAAAACAAAAATCATAGCATAGCATTAGCATTGCACTATGAGTTTTTTTTATTGTATGTTGATATAGGAGCCATGAGAACAATAGTATAGGAAGGGGCACATGGAATTATACTGTCTAAAATTGCTTAACGTTTTCTGAGAAGTGGTATAACATTAGATCTATGTAGACTGTGATAAACTAAGGATGTATGTTGGTTTTCCTAGAGGAACTACTACAATATAATAGAGGTGGACAATTTAAAAACTGACAAAGGAATTAAAATCAAGGATGAAAAATATTCTATTAACCCACAGGAAGACAAGGATGGAGAAATAGAAGGATAAATATCACATGGGATAAACAGAAAATAAGAAGTAGCAAAATGAAAAAAATAAATCCTACCACCTAACTTAATAAATATGATGTAATTAAACTAAACTGTCTAAAGAGCAGATATTGTCAGATGGATTAAAACAAGACATAGCTATGTAATATTTGCTAGAAATGCAGTAGAGACATCAGTAGGCTGAAAGAAAAAGAAAAAGAATGGAAGATTTACTATGCACATGATAAGCTTAGGAAGCTGCATGTCTGTAACAAGAGCAGATGAAGAGTTCAACACCAGGGTTAGCACCAGAGCTTAAAGGTGCATTTTATGAATATGTATATATCCGATAATGTAGTATCAAAACATATGATGGAAAAAGGAAGAAACAGAAAATGCATAAGTCTATTTGGAGAATGTAATATCCTCTCAGAAACTAATAGAACTAGGCAAAAATCAATATGGACCTGGAAGATTTGAACAATATCAACTCACTTGACTTAAATTGACAACAACTGCAGAATATACAGATTTTTTCAACATATAATAAGTGCACCCAGAATGCTTATAAAACCAGATTACATTCTGGGCTATAAATTAAGGCCCTTTAAGTTTCTGAGGGTTGACATTATTTTCTCTAACCACACAGAATTAAATTAGAAATACAAAAATATGAAAAAACATATCCCCAAGTCCTTGGAAATTAAATGACATACTTCTACATAACCCACTTTTCAAAGAAATCACAAGGGAAATTCGAAAATATTTTGACCTGAATAATGATGAAATCATGACAGACTGAATTGTGGGGAAACAGCTAAGACAACACTTAGAGGGAAATGCATAGCCTAAATATGTACAGTATTAGAAGAGAAGGAAGGCCTGATATCAACTATCAAAGCTCAAACTTCAAGAAGTCATAGCAGGAAGAGTAAATCAAAGTCAAAGTCACTGGAAAGAAGGAGATAACAAAGGTAAAAGCAGAAGTCAATGAAATAGAAAACATGATCCAGGCATGGTGTCGCACCCTTGTAATCCCAATACTTGGGGGACTGAGACAGGAGGATCACAGGTTTGCGGCCAGCCTCACCTAATTAGTGAGGCCCTCCACAACTTAGTGAGATCCTGTCTCAATATAAAATAAAATAAAATAGGGCTGGTGGTGTCGCTCAGAGATAAAACACCCCTGGGTTCAATCCCCAGCATAAAAAAAACCAAAAACACAAAACCCAACAACAACAAAAAACGAAACAAAACAAAAACATGAAAATAAAGTCACAAGTTAGTTCTTCAAAAATATAGTAAGATTGGCTAGCCCCTAGCAAGACTAATCATGATGAAATGATAAGAAACACAATTATGAATATCGGGAATGTTATCATTACCGATTCTGTAGACCTTTCATGAAAAACAAAGGCATATTATAAACAAGTTTATGCCAATCAATTTGATAACTTAGATGAAATGGCCAAATTACTTGAAAAACACAACTGAACTGATACATAAGGTAATAGAAAACACTGAATAGTGCTATGATTATTAACTCAGTAAGTCAAGAACTTGAACTCACAATTGAAAACCTGCCCCCTCGCCACAACCCCTCCAGGCTCAGATAATTTTACTGAGGAATTTTATCATTTAATGAAAAATGATGCCAACCTTGCACAACATTTCAGAAAATGGAATAGAAGAAACACTTTCCAACTCTTTTATGAGCCAGTATAACACCAGTAGGAAAATTTGATATCTAGATTATATGAAAAGAAAATTGCAGACCAATATCCTTTATGAATATAGATGCAGAGAATTCATCAACAAAATACCAGTGAATCAAATTTAGCAATGTGTAAAAAGAAAATTATTATGCTTAAATGGTGTTCATCCTATTCGTGTTAACATTAGAAAGTCAATCAGTATAATTCATCTTATCACTGCGTAGAGGAGAGCAATTAAACCATCATTACTACTAGAGGGAAGAAAGGGGGGGGGGAGGAGGAGGAAGAGGAGGAGGAGGAGGAGAAAAGCAGTTAACAAAGCCCATTACTATTTACAGTAAAAATTCTCAACAAACTAAGAACATAGTGAAAGTTCCTTAAATTTATAAATGGCATCTTAAAAAGTCCTATAGCTACTTAGTGGTGAAATATTGAATGCTCAGGAACAAGCTACCACATGCTGTAGTTACTAGCCAGTGTGAGAAGACAAGAAAGAGAAATGAAAAAGCAAGATTGAAAAGAAAGTATAAAATAGACTTTAATGACAAATGATGTAATTGTGCATGTGGAAAAAATCTCATGAAATCTACAAAAGAGCTGTGAAAACTGACAAAGGAATTCAGCAACCTACAAGGTTAATATACAAAAAATTTTTTTGAAAAAAATTTTTATACTTCATTTCCTACATGTTTTCATTTTATTTCTCTACTAAGTTCCACCCTTCCAAAATAGAAAATGAGTTAGAAAATTTAACAGAAGACACATAAGACCTTTACATAGAAATATTGATAAAATAATTTAATTATTTAGGTAAATTAAACTATTACTTAGGTAAATGGAGAAGCAGCTCATGCTCATGGAAGACTCATTTTGGATAACATGTCTGTTCTCTGCATTTTTTAATCTATAAATTCAACTCAATCTTCAAAGTCCCATAGAATTTATTCTAGAATTTACAGGTTGATTCTAGACATAGGAGTCAGAGTAGCAAATTCTTGGGGAAAAAAAGTAAAATCATTGGAGGACTCATACATACTAAGACTTTACATAAAACTACATTGACTAAGACAATGTGATATTGGCATGATGATAGAAAAAGAGATCAATGGGACATAAGTAGACATATTTATGTGGCCAAATGAATTTTTTAAAATGTGCCAAGACAATTTAATGAAAGAAAAGTAAACTTTTAAAAAAATGATGCTGGAACAATTAGATAAATGTTTATGTGTTATGCGTGTGTGGGGGCAGAGGGAACCTGACCCCTACTTCATACCATACTCAGAAGTTAATTTGAGAGGAAGAATAAGTCTGAACTTAACAATAAAAAGCTCTAAAGCTTCTGGGAAGAAAATATAGAAAAATATCTTCATGATCTTTTTTTTTTTTTTTGTGGTACCGGAAATTGAACCCAGGGGCATTCTACCTCCGAGCTACACCGCGGCCCTATTTTTTATCCTTCATTTTGAAACCGGGTCTCACGAAGTTGCAGAGGGCCTCATTAAGTAGCTGAGGCTGGCCCCGAACCCGGATCCTCCGTTCTCCACCTCCCAAGTACTGGGATTACAAGCGTACGCCACCACGCCCGGCTCTTCATAATCTTGAGTGGGCAGAAGTTTCTCAGAAAGGGCACTAAAAGCATTAACCATAAAAGAAGAAAAAAAAACTTGACAAACCGAACTTTATAAAATTAAAGACCTGCTTTTTACAAGACCACTAAGAAAATAAAAATTCAAGCCACAGACTGGCAGAAAATACTCACGATATGTATATCTGACAAAAAATGTATATGTAGAAGATATATAGACCTCCTCCAGATTACTAATAGAAGACCAGCAACTGAAAAATAATAGCAAAAGATTTGAACAGATACTTCACTGAAGAAGATATACAAATAGAAAGTCCATAAAAAGCTAAAACGTAAGTTAAAAAAATCACCATTTCATGTCCATTAGGATGGCTACAATTGAAAAGACTGGAAATACCAAACATTAATGGGTTTATGAGACAACTGTAATTCTCATCCTTTATTAGTGACAGGGTAAAATGTTAGTGTAACCACTGGAAAAGTTTCCAGCAGTTTCTGATAAAGTAAAACATATACTTATCCATGACTCAGCAACTCCACTCATGGGCATTTGCCTAAACATAATGGAAAAGAATTTCCACAGAAGACTTGTACAAAAATGTTTACATTTTGTACATATTTATTCACAATAGCTGAAAATGGCTAACATCTTGAATACCCATTGACAGATGAATGGAGAAGCAAATTGTGGTGCATTCATACTCAGACACACTAAATAATAAATTACAGATTCATGCAATGCGAAGGCTGAATCTCAAAATAATTATTTTGATCAAAACAAGCAGACATGAAAGTTTACAAATCTGCAAATTAACCACCACTGATCTGCTTCCTGCCATCTTAGTTTAGATATGGTAAACTACAAAAATCTTAATTGAACGTATGATTTCACTGAATGAGAGATTGACATAGCTGGAAGTGTGGATATTGGGGTGTGCAATTCCACAGAAGTGCAAAAGAATGAAAGGCATGAAACTGTATTTAGGGAGCATTCTTTCCTGTTTGATCCTGTCTGCCTCCCTCTCTCAGTACCCACAAAATGTTCTGAACCCTCTGCAACCCTCACCTTAGCCTACCACAGCCCCCAAACTACTTCAAGCCTCAAAGTTCTCTCAGTTCTGGTGTTTCTGAGGGAATTTTTGCACATTTATGATGCTTTCTGAGCCAAACTATCAGCTGATTATATGATTGTATGTTAAGAGCATTTTGTGGAGCCGGGCGTGGTGGCGCACACTTGTAATCCCAGTACTTGGGAGGCTGAGACCGGAGGATCCGGGTTCACGGCCAGCCTCAGCTACATAGTGAGGCCCTCTGCAACTTAGTGAGACCCTGTTTCAAAAATAAAGAATAAAAAATAGGGCTGGGGGTGTAGCTTGGAGGTAGAACGCCCCTGGGTTCAATCCCTAGTACCACAAAATATAAATAAATAAATAGTATTTTGTCAGTGTCATTAATACTATTAAAATTAAAACATACCTTCTAAAATTGCTTTGCATCCCACCAATGATTAGGACCCTATGCTCAGGGAGATGACCACGTGTCACGTAGCTTGGGGTGTAGAAGAAACATGTTCAATCAAATGAAATCATATTAATGTGTGAATGAATGAATGAATGAATGGAGTGTGCAAAACAAGCTGTTTGATCTGGCATGACTGAACTCTTGATATTTGAGGACTCTGAATTTACCCCTTTTCTTATCCTCCCCAGCAATTCCCAGTTGCCCCCCTCTACTTTCTAGGTTTAGGATACGTTTGACTCTCTCGGAGGGAGTATTCATTCCCCTGGAGTCTCGACTTCAATAGTTGAGATTCCTGCTTATCCCTTTCTGCCTTTGGACTTCAGGCTAGTTCCTGGGCTTCGGCACCAATCCCTGCCACAGAATTCCTGTTTCCCTTGATGTTTTTCTGTGAGTCATGCTTGCTGCCACTTTCTCCACCAGTCCCAGCCTTCTGTATGCTGCAGGTCTCCCTTCCTTTAGCGCCTCAGTCCCCTGCCCAGATCTCTCATGTCATTGACTTCCACACTCCTCTAGGAAGGTGCTAGAACACCCAGGAGACCCCCTAAGTCATTTCCATATCCCTCACTTTGAATTACAAATATTCCCTAAAAATTAAAGACACACACACACACACACACACACACACACACACACACCTAACTTTTTTAAAAAAATTTTTGATAGCCACAGCAGGAGACCTTCTGGTGGAAGTGAGGCCAAAAGGAGCTGGGATTGTATATAAGAATGAAGTAGGAGGTTTAAAATCAGACCCAGCCCCTCATGCGAGACCGATCTGGGCTCTGTTGCTATTCGACATGTTCTGGACTCTATTCTAGTCCATTGCTTCTGCACATCTGTCTTTATGCCAGAACTACACTGTTTTGATTATTGTAGCTTTAAAATGAGTTTTGAAATCAGAAGGTATGAGAACTCTAATTTTGTTATTCTTTTTTCTAAATTGTTTTGTCTCTTTAGGGTCTCACGATTATACATGAGTTTTAAGATAAGTTTGTTTTTTAATTTTTGAAAAAGTGCCATTGGGATTTTGATAGGGATGCATTGAATTTGCAGATCGCTTTTGACAGTACTGACAGCTTAACAATATTAGTCTTCTACTCTGTGGGCACGAGCTGCCTCTGTTTTGATGGTTGTCTTCTTTAATTCCTTTCAACACTATTTTGTAGTTTTCAGCGTATAGGTTTTGGGTCTTCTTGTGTTAGTTTATTTCTAAGTATGCCATTCTCTTTGAAGCTATTATAAATGGAAATATTTTCTTAATTTCCCTTTTGGATTATTCATTTTTAGTCTATAGAAGCACACCTGATGTTTGTATGTTGATTTTGTATCCTATAATTTTGCTGAATTTATTATTGTGTGTGTGTGTGCCTGTGTGTGTGTTCGTGTCTGTTTATACATGAGTGTGTCTGTGTGTGTATTAGAGTTATCTTCATATTAGGATCATGTTGTCTTCAAAAGAAATCATTTTACTTCTTCCTGTCCAGTTTGAGTACCTTTTATTTTTCTGGCTTAATTGCTTTGGCTAGGAATTTGAGTATTATGATGAATAGAAGTGGTGAAAGAGGGCATCCTTGTCTTATTCCTATTCTTAGAGAAAAATGTTTCAGTTTTCTACCTGTGAGTATGATGTCAACTGTGGCCTTTTTATATAAGGCCTTTATCATAGGGAGGTAGTCTATCCATTCCTAGTTATTGATTTTTCTTTTTCTTCTTTTTTTTTTTGTCGTACTGGGGATTTAACCCAGGGGCACTCTACCTCTGAGATACACCCCCCAGCCCTATTTTATTTTTTATTTTGAAACAGGGTCTCACTAAGTTGCAGAGGCTGACTGCGAACCTATGATCCTCAGTCTCCCAAGTACTGGGATTATACGTTTGTGCCACTATGCCCAGCTGATTTTTTTAATCATGAAATGGTGATGAACTTTGTCCAGTGCTTTTCCTCCATCAGTTGAGTTGGCCATGTGGACTTTTCCTTCATTCTGTTAATGGAGTGTATTACACTGATCAGTTTTGTATGTTGAGCCCTATTTACATTCCAGGAAAAAATCCCACTTAGTCATGGTGTATAATCCTTTTAAAGCTGCATCTTTTCAAAGAGAGAATTTCTTTCTCGAAGATTGTGGTTACTGAAAAAACAGACTCTAGAAACAATAAGGAAAAAAAACCTATTTTCCTTCAAACAAAAAGGTTGCAGTGACTCATACAATGAAAACACATACTCTATCCAAAAATTATGAAATGTGATGTTCCCAATCATGACATCTGATATAGCTGTCTCCTTCGGCTTTTTTTTTTTTTTTGTGGTACCGGGGATTGAACCCAGGGGCATTATACCTCCGTGCTACACCCCCGGCCCTATTTTTTATACTTTATTTTGAAACCGGGTCTCACGAAGTTGCGGAGGGCCTCACTAAGTAGAGAGAGAGAGAGAGAGAAAGAGAGCTGAGGCTGGCCGCGAACCCGGATCCTCTGGTCTCCGCCTCCCAAAGTACTGGGATTACAAGCATGAGCCACCACGCCCGGCTCCTTCAGCTTTCTTTGCACACGTTATTCTTCCTTGCATCAATTCCTAGCCTGCAAAGTTTCACTTGGGATTAGGAAAGCAAACATTTAGCAAGTTTAACATAGGTATAAATTAATGGCTTAGAATTAGTGCCCAAAGATTGGTCTGTAACTGGGGCTACCTGTTTGTTGAATAATTTCAGACATTGGTTGTTTTAAAGTAGAATAGAAATTCACTACTGGAAAGACCCTCAGGGGCCATCTAGCCCATCTATCACCTCATTTCACAGATTTAAAAACCAACAATCTCAAAGAGTTGAGCTCTTGCCTGAAGTTATGTGGAAGAGTGACTCCTACTGGATTTCTGTTTCCACATGCAGTGTTGGTGCAGGATCATCTTCCACCTGCTGCAGTAGAGGGAGCTGGCGAAGGCCTCAGCAGACTGTGGAGACTTGGTTCCTGGTTGAACCAGCTCTATCTATCCGTGGCTTCTCCCTGCCCTTTGCATTGGCTGAGGCTGGGGACAGGACACTCACCGTGCATCTACATGCCTCTGTCTAAACTTAGGCCACCGTGATGACACACCAGGCCAGGCCTCGTTGTTTTTGTGTCCCACCAATCCACGATAGGAAACGCCCAACTCCATGTCATGTCTAGGAATGAAGAGATTGGAGCTAATACCATCTGATGCCATTCACCCAAGATTGCTTCCCAACCTTTTTTGAAAAGGCAAAACTCTCTTAAACAAGTAACTCCAAAGAATATGGACTTGGACTTTCTCTCTTCTCCCAACCCAACAAATACACTAGGACTTACCATCCACCTCTGCTTGCATGATATTATGGACATAAAAAAGAAATTAAAATACAATTCATTAATTCACTCATTGTTTTTGTCCTTAAAAGTGCAAGTCATTCTTTCCATGGTAATGGTTTGCTATAATTATATGGTTTTTGCTTTCATGGAGTTTTTTTTTTTTCTTTTGCAGTATTAGCATTTGAACCCAGGGGTGCTCTACGACTGAGCTACATCCACAGCCTTTTGTGTGTGCGTGGTACTGGGGATTGGACCCAGAAGCATTCTACTTCCAAGCTACACCTCCAGCCCTCTTCTATTTTTATTTGGAAACAGGGTCTCGCTAGGTTGCAGTCTTGCTATGTTGCTGAGGCTGTCCTCGAACCTGTGATTCTCCTCTTGTATCAGCTTCACGAGTACTGGAATCACAAGCTTGAACCACCACACCCAGCTCCCAGCTCCTTTTATTTTTAGTTTTGAGGCAGAGCCTCACTAAATTGCCCAGGCCGTTCTTGAAATTGCGATCCTCCTGCCTTAGCCTCCCAAGTTGCTGATATTACAGGCATGCACCCCCATGCCCGGCCTCCATGGAGTTTTAATTTTAAAGTTAAAGTAAATTTTATTAAATGAGGAGAAAGTACTAGAATATCCATGTCATTATAATATGTTGCTAGCGTGAAATTCATGTAAAGCAGATTTGAGAAGTTGCCTTTACGAATATATTAAATTATGGATCACAGAGATTTATTTTATTAAAATACATTGTATATTTATTCCCTTGTTGAATTAAATCATGGCAATACTTTTTGAAGTGCTCTTCATGGAAAATGTGGAGGAAAATTTATGAAGACAATTATTTTTGGATATTTTTATGAGTTATGCATATTTCCAAATATTTAATTATATGTGTATGCAAAAACCCATATTTAATTGATTTTTAAAAGCAAACGCTACAATTTTCAGATAATAAGTGGGACATGCAGACAGAACATTATTTACTGAATATATAGCTAAAATGCAATACAACTTTAGAACAAAGGCTAAGTTTATTAAGGAAGAGAATATAGAAATTAGACAGAGCTGAGTCTCTCTCCCCCTCACTTAGAACAACCTTAGAGGGCAATGGAAATTTTCATGTCAATATTTCCTTTTTAATCATAATAAAAGCAAAGGCACTCTCTTCTTTGTTTAATAACAAGTAATTTCTTTACAAAGGGAAGCATCATGAAGATTCAACTTGCAGCTGGTGGTCATAATGTTGTGTGACTTTCTCATAAGCCAGTTGGACTTGGATATAGAAAGTGAGACTTTTACCTGGATCTTCCTCAAAGCTGGTCCTAGGACTCCACAATGCATGAAATAGCATGATTTTTCTATGAGTTGCTAAGAACAAATTCAGTCATTGTAGATCTTCCATTTGGAAAGCAAAGGAGTCTCTACAAACATACATTCCAAAAAAGAAAACAACCAAGCAAACAGTCATAAATAAGATTCTCTTTTACTTATCATGTGCCTTCGTGTCATTCCAGGGGTATTATTGCAGTTTAACTCTGGAGGCCTGTTGTTTTTGTTTTTTTGTTTGTTTGTTTGTTTTTTGTTTTTTTGTACTGGGGATGGAATCCAGGGGCATTCTACCTCCGAGCTACACTCCCAGCCCTAATTTTATTCTTTATTTTTGAAACAGGGTCTCACTAAGTTGTGGAGGGCCTCACTAAGTAGCTGAGGCTGGTCTTGAGCCTGTGATTCTCCTGTCTCAGCTTTCCAAGTACTGGGATTACAAACGTGCACCACCATGCCTGGCTGGAGGCCTGTTTTTGACAAGGCTATATTTTTGAAGGAGGAGAGTACCACCTAAAAATTGAATCAAAAAGAAAGAAGGAAGGAAGGAAGGAAGGAAGGGAGGGAAGGGAAGGGAAGGGAAGGGAAGGGAAGGGAAGGGAAGGGAAGGGAAGGGAAAGGGAAGGGAAAGGGAAGGGAAAGGGAAGGAAGGGAAAGGAAGGGAAGGGAAGGGAAGGGAAGAAGGCAGGCAGGCAGGAAGAGAGAGAGAGAGAGAAAGAAAGAAAAAGAGAGAGAGAAAGAAAGAGAGAGAGAGAAAGAAAGAAAGAAAGAAAGAAAGAAAGAAAGAAAGAAAGAAAGAAAGAAAGAAGAAAGAGGTGCACATAGTTTGCCATTGCTTTGGCAGGTGGGTCAAAAACTTGGCACATCTTTGCTGCTGCTTCTTTTTAAATCGCTTCATTTTCCTTCTCTGCAAATTATCTTAAGGAGGTCATCTTGTCAGGGCTGGTTTCTCTTATCCACAGAAACCACATCTGTTTCCACGCAATTGGCCACCCCAAGAGCATATTCAACATGAACAGCTGATCTTTCCAGGCCTTAGGCCATTTCAAGTGTTTGGCAGACAAGAGTCTCAAGTTCCTGCATGGAATCTGCCTTCAGTTACAGAGAGCAAAGGAGGCGGTCATACTAATATTTTACCCCATATGTACTTACCTACTAGCCAACCATGGGTATTACACATACACATGTACACACTGTGTTAGATTTCCGTTGCTATGATCAAATTCCTGGGGGAAAAAGAACTTAAAAAGAGGAAACACTTATTTTGACTCATGGTTTCAGAGGTTTCAGTCCACAGTCACTTGGTCCTGTTGCCTTGGGCCTGTGGTGACACAGAGCTTCATGGCTGAGAGCTCATGTTGGAAGAAACTGCTCACCTCCTGGCAACCAGGAAGCAAAGAGAGAAACAGGAAGGGGCCAGGCTTCCAGTATTTCTTTCAAGGGTATGCGCTCAATTTTATGGTGTAGCCAATGGGCCATTTACTTCCTCCACGAGGCCCCACCTTCTAAAGGTCCCACCACCTCCACAGGCTGGTGGCCAAGCCTTTAGTACATGAGCCTTTGGGGGTGTTTAAGATCCAAACCATAATTCACATGCTACTGTGCCTTATGAGAAAAAACCAAGACCCATCTGCAAAAGCCTCTCCAAGGTCCTATAATCACAATTGCAATCCTCAAGTCATCCCTGGGGTGTGATTCAGAATTCCCCACCTTCTCCCCTTTTAATAAAAATAGTGTTTAGAGGTAATTCCGTAGATATGAATCATGAATTTGTAATGCCTTATTTAATGGATCACGCGTCTTCCTACAACACTTAGTCCTATGACGTGCATCTCGAGACAGATGAAACCTGGAAAAAGGGGTGAAGGGATTGTTGGTACAACAGGAGGCCGGAGCGCCACGGGGGTCCCCATGCTGGTGTGGCCGTGGAAGGGAGTAGTCATAGGGCAAACTTTTGGTGCTAAAGGAGCGGGGTGAAAAGGGCGGAAGGAGCCTCTAAGAGTGTATGCTTCTGCTATAAAAAGATTCACACTGAGATAGGATCAGTGGGGACCCCGCACTCCATATGCTGGGAAAGGGGCCAGCTGGAGAATCTGGCCCACAGTAGTGGATGAGCTGCCTCTTCCAAGAAGTCCTCGAGGAGAGCACAGGCTTTCTGTAGGGAGCAGACAATTCCTTCAGATTCACCTAAGACCAACCTGCTCCTGGGAACTAGATATCTGGTATGATTTGGACATGGTTTGTTTCCCACAGGTTCCTGTGTGGGAATGCTTGGTCCTCGGGATGCTAGTGCTTGCCCAGCATGCATGACCCTCAAGAGAAGAAGGAGAGGAGAGGAGAGGAGAGGAGAGGAGAGGAGAGGAGAGGAGAAGAGAAGAGAAGAGAAGAGAAGAGAAGAGAAGAGAAGAGAAGAGAAGAGCAGGTGTGGTGGCACATTACAGGCATAATCCCAATATTTGGGAGGCTGAGACAGGAGGATCCCAGGTTCATGGACAGCCTCAGAAACCAGTGAGACTCTCAGCAACCTAGTGAGAAACTGTTTCAAAATAAAAATAAAATAGGGCTAGGGGTGTAGCTTGGAAGTAGAATGTCCCTAGGTTCAATCTCCAGTACCACAAAAAAAAAAAAAAAAAAGGAAGGAAGGAAGGAAAAAGAGGTGGATCTAGTAGAAGGTAATTAGGTCCTGGGGCTCTACCCTAGTGAAGGGGTTAATGCAGGGCTTGTGGAATAGTTTGCATCTTGAAGGAGGGAGTTGCTTCCTGTGAGAGCAGTTTGTCATAAACCAAGGCCACCCCACGCATTTGGCCCCTTCTGCATGTGGCTGTTGCCCTTTCCGCATATCTGCCACACTGTAAAGCAGCTAAGGGGCCAGAAACATGGGGTGGCCTTGCTTTATAACAACCCGCCCATCAGCATTGTGAGCCAAATACACTTCATTACTTATAAAGTTCCCAGCCTCCGGTGTTCTGTTATAGTAACACAAAATGGAAACATACAGAATCCCTCACAGTCCTCCCCATTCAGGCAGCACCTATCTGCTCAGCTGATACTTCAAAGAGGCATCTCTCTTAGTCCTTAGTTTCCAAAAATAATTGTCTTCATAAATTTTCTTCCATTTCTCAAGTCCTCTTGCTCTCTGTAAGGACTTTCAGAGAGTCCTTTGAGCTCTCTGGGCTGTGGCAGGCTCAGCCCTCATCCTTAGAGGTTGGCTCACTGATGTTTTCTTTTTCAAATGAAAAAAGTAGCTTTCAATCAAGTGAATGACACTATTTAAGGCATGCATCTTGTGTGGATACTTTCTAGAAACTTCTCCTCCTTAATTAGAATAAACTTCTTTTTTGGGGGGGGTTCTCGTAGAAAGGAAGATCTGGAATAAGTATTCTAGACAGGCAGCCAAGGCCCTTTCCACTGCTCAATTCACTTGTCTGCAAAGAACTTCAGTTCCTCTGGAGCTGAGCTAGTCCTAGTGAGACCTCACTTCTCTGTGAAGAGGATTTTGAAATGTCCAGTCACAAGCCAGACAGGTTGAGGCAGGGAGGGGCAGGCCCTGGGCCGTAAGGTTTAGAGTGAGAGAAGATGGGATAGATTCAGGGAATGATTTAGGGGAAAGAGCAGAGACTGAGAGAAAACCTTCCTGAGGCCCTGGGTCCCCACTGAGAAATGAGACACTCATACTTTTGGGGACTCAGATAGTCCCCAAAGTCCATCCATGCTGGATTTGGGAGGTCTGGCCAGGAGGCCTCTGAACCTCCACCCAACACTCCTGGCCATGAAACCAAAGGAGTGAACTAGGATGATAAGCTTTATAGGTCACTGAAAAACTGGGAAAGAACTTTCCAGAAAAACTAGAAAGAGAATTCAAGGTACCAGAGAGAAAACACATCTCAGAAATAATCAAGAGTAGGCTAAATTACCTAAGAAGTCATTTAACCTAGACAGCAGAGGAGAAGCAGACAGCACAAGAAAATACAGGTTAGGTCTGGCGGGAATAGAAGATTCTAGCTCTCTGCTCAACAGGAATTATGGCCATGGCGAGAGGAGCACACTTAGGAGCTCATCACTTAGACCCCTTGCAGTGGGCTCCTCTTCTCTGCAGGCCAAGAAGGAAGGAGAGAGCTCCACAGCCAGAGCATTTCTTTCTTCTCTGTTGGCAGCACCCACCCACCTGGTGACCAGCCCATGATGTTCTACCTCGAAGGACTCAAGGTCCAGCTTGGTGGTTCAAGATCAAGGCCCTGGAACAGAGCTGCTCTGCCCCAGTTGTGTGGCCTACAGTGAGCCCTGGAGCATCTTTGTACCTCCATCTCCTTGTCCATGGAGAAGGGATAATAGAATGGGGCCATGCTGAGCTCACAATATATGTCAAGATAAAAGATGAACAGGGTCAGTCCAGAGGGAGCTGAGGTAGTAAAGGGTTCAGGAAATCAACCTCTCCCCATCTGCCCAGACATCTCCTTTTACCTGAAGTTCTGGTTTCCCTCCCCTGTCATCCTTATGTCCATCAGTGGCCTCTGCCAGCTTCCTTCCCTTCCCCACCCCAGTCCCCTACTGTCCACCTGTCCACTGGGGAGCCCTTCCCACTCTGCTCAACCATTTGAAAGGGAAGGAGACCTTCTTTAGTCCTTGTTCATTCCCAAAGATCCTTTATTTACATCTACCCATGACTTTCTTTGTAAGGTTAGAGGGTAAAACCCATTGGAACCCAAACCACTGGAAACTCCGTGCGTGCAGAAACTCCGTGCGTGCATGCGTGTGTGTGTGTGTGTGTGTGTGTGTGTGTGTGTATTAGTATTTCATGTTGCACACCCTGCTCCTCTTCCAGATAGAGGAAGATGGAAGCCATCACAGAAATATTTTTCAAAAAACCAACCTTTATTTCAAGACAGGCTACATCTCTAAACATTCATTTAACCAAGTCCCCAGGGACTCCTGGGAAGGCTCAGGCTCTGCAGAGAGCACACAGGTTGACCATGGCCACCAGCACCTTGATTCTTTTTTGTACAAAAATAACCCTCTCTGTGACATTGGCCCTGATGTGCAATTCCCGTGACCCCTCTCATTTTCCAGGCTGATAACTTTGCAGGCTTCAAATTTTCCTGGGTTTAGCTGCACCTGCCAAACTTAGGAGTCATTCAGTCCCATTTAGACTTGAGCCAAGATAACATGCTCCTTCCCCTTCCTGGAATTTGACTGTGCAAGGTATGAAGTTTCCTTTTCTGCCATCTTTCTTTGTGTCCTGTTCCCTCTCCCCACCCTGGGGCACATCCTCTGTCCTCCCCCAGGGCCCTGACCCGTCTCTCAGGAATCGCTCATCTCACCACCTTGTGCAGGGTGTCAAGCCGGAGACTCTCCATGTCTGACACTTAGAACTTCAGAGGCACAAGAGATCATCCAACTCAATCTCTTCTTCTAACGAATGAGGAAATTGGGTCTTAGAGACGTTAAAGGAAGCAGAGGTCACAACGCTGGTCAGCACTGAGGCTGGGACCAGAGGAAATGGTCCTTGGCCGATGCATGGTTCTGTCCTTGGACTCCTGGAGAATTCCATCTTCCCTGTTGTGGTCATTCCTCCGGGCATCTCATCTGCTCTGCTCAGCCTCACAATGGGAGATCCTGACGGTGCTCCTTCTCACTAGCTTCTCAAGCACAAAATTCTGGAGCAGTACTTGAACTCCACTGTGGGCAATAGAAATGGTTAAATTCCCAGCTCTAACTAGTCATCAGAATAGTAGACAAAAGCCACAGACGATGCTGAGCTCAGAACACATGCTGGGTGCCACGCTTCACAGGCAATTTCTCATTGAATTCTCCCATAATCCTATGAAGCAGGTGGGTAATTATCCTTACTTTACAGATGAGGAAGTTGAGTAAGGAAGGTTACCAAGACAACTCCCCTAGGAGGAAGAAGAGCATGGATTTCAAGCCATGATGAACCAGCTCTAGTACCACTAAACCCACTAGACTTGGACCTTTTCTTTTTTCTTCTCTTCTTCTCTCTCTTCTCTTCTTTTCTCTTCTCTTCTCTTCTCTTCTCTTCTCTTCTCTTCTCTTCTCTTCTCCTCTTCTCTTTCTTCCTCTTTTTCTCCCTTTCTTTCTTTGTCTGAGGGATCAAATCCAGGGCACATGCTCTATCATTGAGCTACATCCCCAGCCCTAGGTTTGTGGTACTTAAAGCATTGTCCCAGACCAGCAGCTTCAACATCACCTGGGAACTTGTTAGAAATGCAGACTCAGCCCTGCCCCAGATCTACTGAACCAGCAACCCAAGGGATGGGGACTGGCACACTGTGATTCTATAAGCTCCCTCCAAGTGTGGTCCCCATGCCCAATAATGACTAAGAACCACTGTGCAGGACTTGATGTCTGCTCTTCTGGGATGCGTGATGCCCCCAGGATCTTTGCACTGTATCAGTTGAATAAATCTGCATGGTGTCTTCTTTCCTATTTTACAATGATAAACCCTTGAGAGAGTTTCCAACATGCAAATCAAACACGGAGAGACCAAGTCCAGGGCCAACATGAGAATCCCTCCCTGCAAGTAATTCTTTCTATTGATTAGGTACCAGTCCCTCCATGGGCCCTGGGCCAAACCTGAAGATAAATAGCTAAGGGACTAAAATAAATGAAAGCCACACTCTCTCCAGATAGATCAATAATGTTCTCCACCATGGCCTGGACCTTCTAAACAGACTGGGAATGGATCCCTGCCAGTCCTCTCTGGTCCCTCTGCAATAGCAGTTTTTATCCATCATCTGGTCACTAGAGATCAACGATCTCACAGGCGTGGAGAGACGTTAGAGTCCATCACTGCCCTGAAGAGCTCAGCTTAAGCATACACAATTCATTGTAGCATCTGTCATGCCATTGATCGGTGTGTATATCTGGTGCCGACATCACAGTGCAGAAGACACAACTCCATGCAGAACACATCCTAACACACTCAAGACAAGAGCAAAGGAGCAGGCAGCGCTGGTGTCACGTGACGGAGCAGGTGCGCTAGGAGTCTGGTGAGAGGCAGCCGCATCTAGTCCAAGGGAGTCTTCAAGTAGTTCCTTCACCAGATAAGTAAACTCCAACTTTTCCTTTTCTCTCCTTCTTGCTTTGCTCTTGTCCCGCGTGCAGGATAGAAATGCCTTCTCCGGGGCCAAGAGAGAAACTGATGTGAGAGAAATGCTTTACAAAACCTAGTTGTAGCCGGGCGTGGTGGTGCACGCTTGCAATCCCAGTACTTGGGAGGCTGAGACAGGAGGATCGCAGGTTCGCGGCCAGCCTCAGCTACTTAGTGAAGCCCTCCGCAACTTAGCGAGACCCTATTTCAAAATAAAGAATAAAAAATAGGGCTGGGGTATTGCTCGGAGGTAGAATGCCCCTGGGTTCAATCCTTAGTACTGCAAAAAGAAAAAAAAAAAGAAAGAAAACCTAGTTGTGAAAATCCTGTCTAATAAAAGAAGAAGGGAGACCACTAAGGTAGAGGAATGGGACCAGGGAAGGGTTAAGGGGAGGTATTGGGAATGAAATTGATAAAATTATATGCATGTACAGTTATGAAGCCCACCATTCTGTATAATTAATATGAGCCAAGAAAAACAACAACAAAAAGGAAACAAGTGTCTGAACTATGTGAGGAGAATGTGGTGAAGGCCTTTTTTAAAAATAATATTTTTGAGCCGGGCGTGGTGGTGAACGCTTGTAATACCAGTACTTGAGAAGCTGAGACCAGAGGATCGCAGGTTCGCGGCCAGCCTCAGCTACTTAGTGAGGCCCTCTGCAATTTAGTGAGACCCTGTTTCAAAATAAAGAATAGAAAATAGGGATGGGGGTGTAGCTCAGAGGTAGAATGCCCCCAGGTTCAATCCCCAGTTCCACAAGAAATTAATTAATTAATTAATTAATTAATTTAAAAAATAAAATATATTTTGGCACACAGTAGGTACACAATTAAGAGGTGCATTCTGCTCCTGCAATGCCTCCTGACATTTTGATTGACAAGGACTTTGGCTTGCTAGCTGTTTGCATTCTCTTTTTTTTTTTTTTTTTTTT
>PVJS01000453.1:108412-130400 GCA_004027185.1 Glis glis | reverse complement strand
ACCAGGGATTGAACGCAGGGGCGTTCTACCTCCACGCTATGCCCCTGGCCCTATTTTTTATACTTTATTTTGAAACCGGGTCTCACGAAGTGGCGGAGGGCCTCACTAAGGAGGGAGAGAGAGAGAGAGAGAGAGAGAGAGAGAGAGAGAGACAGGGAGAGTGAGCGAGAGAGCTGAGGCTGGCCGCGAACCCGGATCCTCTGGTCTCCGCCTCCCAAGTACTGTGATTACAAGCGTGCGCCACCACGCCCGGCTTGCTCAGTACCTTTTAAGGTGACATAGTTTTTTCGTGTGTGTTTGTATCATCATGAACTTACAGATTCCTATGTATACGACACGTTTCAATGCATGTGCAATTATTATTCTTACTGATACTCAAGATTGTTCAATTTCAATGTCATTCAAGTTAACTTTATTCTCTAGCTTTTCTACATTTTTTTGTTTTTCTTATTTCAAATGTCCTCATTTTATTTTAAATGAAACATATCTTTGTCTGACTTTTTTAAAACGAGAAATTCTTTTTAGACTTTTTTGAGTCTTTAGCTTTATTATGTCCCCAAATGGTAACTAGTTACAGTTATGAACACATTATGTAGCATGTATTCCATATATTATAAATATGATATATTAATGACGAAGCCATTTTTGCTGAATACTAAACTTTTCTTTTAGATCAGAGTTGTCCAATATAAATATAGTGTTAGCCATATATGTAATTTTAAATTTTCTAATGGCTACATTAAAAAGTAGAAATAAGTAAAATTAATTTTAATAAACTTTTATTTAACTCAAAGTATTTTATCATAGCATGTAATCAGCACTAAGAAAATAAGATTTTTACACTTGTTCTTTTGTACTAAGCATTTGAAATACGACTACATGCTGTACTGTAAGCACACCTTAATTCACACCAGTCACCTGTCAACTCCTCAGTAGCCACATGTGGCTAGTGACTACCTTTCCAGACAGCTCCTCTCCAGGTTGTGCAGAAGCATGAGGCCCTGTTAGAAATAGCAAAGGGATAGTCTGAAAGCACTAGATGGCAGTGTTGTCATTTGTTATGAGACCTTTAAAGCTTAAGAACTTTTGAAAGGAAAAGGACAGTGGTTCTTGGAATTGCATTAATGGAAGTATCAACATGTAAGATGCAGGCCTACACTGTAACTTAGAGCAATTGAGTACAAGGTGGTGTTAACTTAACCCAAAGTAATAGATCAGCAGTTGTTCCCTGTATTTAATCATAGTCGCTTTTTAAACTTTAGTTTAAAGCTCCCAACTGAATATATTAGAAAGCTGTCATGCCCCACATAGAAAAAAACGTTTCTAGCAATGATGCCTGATTTGACTGGTCCTTGCAGATATTGAATTACTCAATTGACTCAGTAAATACAAAAAATACTAAACATCAAATGATGTAGATTTTCTTAAATGAATTCTTTTTAATTATAATAATTATATTTACCAAGAAAATATTCAACACAAAGTGAGAGACTGAAATAAGAAAATGTTATATAGAGGATATATTTCAGATTATAGAATTCGAGTACATAAATCACTTTCTGCAACCATCTACTTTATGCCACTATTACATTAATTCTTTAAGTACATGTGATGTCCAAACTACTAATGTTAGCATTTTACTATATTTTCAAGTAATATGACATATTTTGGTAAACCTTTTACTCTTTGAAAAATGATTATTTTATTTTGAATCATTTCATTATTATTTAGAATTCAGGGTGGAATTTGTAGTAATAATACACTACCTATTTTGAAAACAGAGTTTAATTACTATTTTTATATTAAGTGTACATCTCCTCCACTTATCACATTTGCCTCAGTCTATTTTACTAAAAAATCAAAATGTTTATCCATTCATCCCACTGTAAGCCCCTTAGTTGTTATTAATTTCTCTACTTAAATTTATATAGGAATGAAGGACATCATTTATAAGCATATTATTCATTGGATTTGATATTTTTCTTTTGTTTGATAAATGAGATGATACTTCAGTAAAACTTATTATAGCTGTAAATTAAAAACCAAATGACAATCTCAATTTAATTGCTTGAAAGGCTATGCCACACAAAACAAAGAAAGCAATTAAAACTTGAATTAGTCCTTATATTTAGTGAAATCATGATTTTTGTTCTAAATCTGAATAAAATAATTTTCATATTTTAAATAAATATGCTCTATTTTGTTAGTGAATTTATTTTATATGACTTTTTAACCACTGACTATAGATTGCCATTTAAATAGGATCTGTCAGGTCCATCTGCAAATAGGCTAGATGTAACCTTAATTCTTAATTCTTTGTGTGTGTGTGTGTGTGTGTGTGTGTGTGTGTGTGTGTGTGTGTTACTGGGGATTGAACCCAGGGGTGTTCTACCTCTGAGCTATACCTCCAACCCTGTTTTATTATTATTATTTTTATTTTGAAATAGGCTCTCACTAAGTTGCAAAGGTCCTCACTAAGTTGCTGAGGCTGGCGGCAAACCTACGATCCTCCTGTCTCAGCCTCCCAGGTACTGGGATTACAGGTGTGCACCACCATACCTGGCTTAAATTCTTACATTTAGCATATTGAAGCCATGATGCTTTGAACATTATCTGACAAATCATCAATGAGTACTTCACTTTCTGCCATGTTGACATGAGCAAGGAGACCCTCGCCAGATGCTGACCCCTTTATCTTGCACTTCCTATCATCTAGAACTGTGAGCCCCCAAATTTCTGTTTATTATAAATTACCAAATCTGTGGTATTCTGTTATAGATGACCACAGACCACAAAACAGACTAAGACATGTGGGAAGTCCTTTTATTTGTATAAGAATCTTTAATGATATAATCGGCATTCTTAAATGTGCCCAACTTTACCTTAGACTGTAGCTTTTTTTGTGTGTGCGGTACCAGGGATTGAACCCAGGGGCGTTCTACCTCCGCGCTACACCCCCGGCCCTATTTTTTATACTTTATTTTGAAACCGGGTCTCACAAAGTTGTGGAGGGCCTCACTAAGTAGCTGAGGCTGGCCGTGAACCTGGATCCTCCGGTCTCCGCCTCCCAAAGTACTGGGATTACAAGCGTGCGCCACCATGCCCGGCTAGATTGTAGCTTTTACAGTTACTTTTTTTCTCCTTCCATCACTCTATTTTCAGCTAATATTCCAACTTTACCAAAACAAAAAGAACTTCTACTGATATTACAAATCATTCATTTCCATCCTAACACTTATATGGTAGGAAGCTATCTCATTTATTTGCCTACTTTAATGTACAATTTCAAGTACAATGAAATTTTACTAGAATAAAATTCTGTGAACCCAGGACCTTGTCTTGTAGGGTGCATGTACTTAGAAATGTGTGTGGCTCATAGCAAGTCTTCATAAATACTTAGTGGTAGCACACTAATATAAATTATTAATAAACAAATAGATATGTATTATAGCTGTATGTAAATGCATTTTTATTGATGCATTACTTTACCAAAAATGTTTGGTTTATCAAGTAAAAGGTCTTTTAAGTTTGTTATGGACGTAAGGTAATACTATCTATTTACTTTTTGCTACTGGAGATTGAATCCAGGAGCATTCTACCTCCGAGGTAATCCCCAGCCTTTTTTAAAATTTTGAAACAGGGTCTCCCTAAGTTGCTGAGGCTTGCCTAGAACCTGCATATCTGTCTCAGTCTCCCAAGTACTGGGATTACAGGTGTGCACCAGCATGCCTGGCTAGGGTAGTACTATTATATCACTGAAAAACATAAGCAGCAGGCATTTATTTAAAGAAAAGTGACTTTCAAGCTTTATGATTTTTAAACTTAGTCTAGGAAACATTTGTTTCATGTAAAATCTAAGCAGATTCCCATTTGTCATTGAAGGATGACCAAAAGTTTAGCTATTTTGAGATACTATGAAGCAAAGAATTTTACTTTTTAAAAAAATTTTTATTGCATTGTAGTTATACTTTATAGTGACATTCTAAGTGATAAATTTATATGGGCATACAGCATCTTTTGGCGTTTCCCTCTCCCTCTTCTTTCCTCCTTGTCCATGCTAGTGTGATTGTTAGTGGTACATTCGTATATAAACATGACATTATTTATCTGTTTTCTTCCTCAAGCCTCATTTTCCTCCTGTCTTCCTCCCTCCCCAATCCCCTTCCTCATCTCCATTTCTCTCCATTTTCATGAAGTCTCTCTAGCTCCCACATATGAGTGACAACATGTGGCCTTTGTTTTTCTGAATCTGGCTGATATCACTTAGCATGATGTTAACTATTCCTTTTTGTGGACTACTATCTAGAATATATCTAAAGTATATAAAGAACTCAAAAACTTAACCCTAAAAACAATAACCCAATAAAAGATGGCCAATTGAATTTAATAGACACTTCTCAAAAGAAGAAATACAAATGGCCAACAAATATATGAAAAGATGTTCAACATCGTTAGCAGTCAGGGAAATGCAATTAAACCTACACAGATTCCATCCAGATCCAGTTAGAATGGCAGTCATCAAGCATACAAACAATAATAAATGCTGGTGAGGATGTGTGGAAATAGGAACTCTTATACACAGTTGGTGGGAGTGTAAATTAGTACACCAACTATGGAGGTCAGTGTAGCGGTTCCTCAAAAGACAAGGAATGGAACCACCATATGACCTGGCTACACCACTCCTTGGTATCTTTCCAGAAGAATTAAAGTTTAGAATGTTGTAGTGACATATGCATGTTAATAGCAGCACAATTCACAATAGCCAAGTTATGGAACCAACTTAGGTGTCTGCCAACAGATGAATGGATAAAGAAAATATGGTATATATATACACAGTGGGGTTTCACTCAGCCATATGAAAAACAAAATTATGTCATTTGCAGGAAGGTGGCTTCTGAAGAGGTTATAACATATTATTTGAAAATCCTCAATTAGAATCATTAAGGTATAGGTATTGGTGATCAACATTCATTCTCTTTATTCACTGATAAAAAAAAGTAAGACCCAAGGGGTTTATGTGTATATCCTAGGTTACATAACCATTCATTTTTAGAGCTAGGATAACAGTTTGGTGCTTTTTCTTTTTTTTTTTTTTTTGTGGTACCGGGGATTGAACCCAGGGGCATTCTACCTCCGCGCTACACCCCCGGCCCTATTTTTTTATACTTTATTTTGAAACCGGGTCTCACGAAGTTGCGGAGGACCTCACTAAGTAGAGAGAGAGAGAGAGAGAGAGAGACAGGGGGAGAGAGAGAGAGAGAGAGAGAGAGAGAGAGCGAGCTGAGACTGGCCGCGAACCTGGATCCTCTGGTCTCCGCCTCCCAAAGTACTGGGATTACAAGCATGCGCCACCACGCCTGGCGTTTGGTGCTTTTTCTATGATATTATATCTAGAGAATGTTGAACTTACAAAATTTCTGCAATAGATTTTACCTTTGGGATTATTCTAAATGTTTCAATCTCAATAGAAATTCTTTATAATTGTAAGTATGGCTTGTGCTGTTTAGCAAGCAAGGGTCAACAAGTATTTATTGAATATTTATTATGTGCAAAACAATTCTATATTAATTATTTCACTTAATAGTCACGAGGGTGGTATATTTTTCCTTCTTAATTTGTTTTGTGAAGATTCAGACGATTAGAGTTTGTGGAGAGTGTCAATTATTGGAATTTACTCACTTTTGTTTATTCATTCTCTATGTATTGACTACTTTGTTAGACTCTGGGGATATCACAGTGAACAAAATAGGTTTTGCTCCACTGAAGCTTATAGACAACTAGGGAAAATAGATATTAAACTAGTGATACAATTACCTAGGTGCGTTTGTCAGAAGAACTCAAAGAGCATTATAGATGCTTTGGGAATGTATTACAAAAGGTCCTGACCTAATTTGTGGGACAGGGATTGGATGAGGTAAGAGAATAATTGAGTTTCGACATGAAGAAGGACTTGAAGAATGGTGGCAGAGCGAGGATAGGAAGAAGTAGAATCGGGGAGGGCAATGTGCGAGGATGTGCGGCTGGAAAGAGCGTGCCACGTTTGAGCTGCTAAAAGAAAGCCAGCGACACGGAATCACAGCACGAAGCAGAGAGCCAAGAGATGAGATTTATAAGATCTGCAGGACATCCATAATGTAGTGTTTTATAGGACATGTAAGATTTGCTCTTTCTCATAAAGAAATGGAAAAAACCATTCACAGGTATTAAGAGGAAAGTAAAATGTTAGATTTTATTTTCAATATAATCGGTCTGCTTGTAGTTTGTGAAACAACTTGGTGAGGGCAAGAGAACCCAAAGAGACCGTTTTTATTCATTTTCTGAGACACATCCCCAGAACTATATGTTAAATGTTATTGTGACACATTGAAACTATGGATATATTTAACTTATATCCAAATAAGTTTTATCATTTACTAAACAATTTTCTAAGTCAAGAAATACTCATAATTATAAACATGCCATTATTTACTATGAATTTCGACTCTCAGTAATATTAAAGTCCATATGTATACTTTTCAGCATGGCTGGCTATATGATCATGAAGTCATATATTTCTGAATAAATGTGTAATTAAAAATAGACACTTGCAGCTCTGATGTTTGAAATCTTTAAGAATTCATTCAGAGTTGGGTGTGGTGGCGCACACGTGTAATCCCAGTACTTGGGAGGCTGAGACAAGAGGATTGCGGGTTCGTGGCCAGCCTCAGCTACTTAGTGAGGCCCTCCACAACTTAGTGAGACCCTGTTTCAAAATAAAGAATTAAAAATAGGGCAAAATAAAGAATAAAAAAATAGCTCAGAGGTAGAAGGGTAGAATGCCCCTGGGCTCAATCCCAAGTACTGCAAAAAAAAAAAAAAAAGAATTCATTCAGAACCAAATATTTGAATAAGGAAGTAAAACAACATTTGTTGGAAGCCTTTATTTTATGAGACAGTCTTCTCTAAGCCAAATACGCAAGCACACAATTACATTTAATCCACAGTGCTATCTTGTGAGAATGGCAGTTTTATCCCTATTTTAGCATTGAGTCTCACTGAGGTTAATTATCTTGCATAAGATAATCCAGTTGGTATGTGGAGATTGCAACCAAGATCTCCTTAAATGATGTGGATAATGCTAAATTAAAAGTGATATTAACTGAAACATGAACATGGTGAAAAAGCAAATTATTAGGCCACAGTTTCTTTCTAAAAACAACTCAAATATAGAATTTCTCAAAACAATTTGGAGTTTATATACATATGAATTTGGGTTTCCAAATGAGCTACAATGAGCAGTGCCACTGATAGAGCATTTAAAACTCAAGGAAGAACTGATGAGAGAAACAGTTCAAATTCTGCTCTGCCCATGTATGAAGGTCTCACCACCCGTCTCACTGTTACGCACAGGGAGGTGGGTAGCAGGTGGGACCAGAAGGGAAGCACACTGAGACCTGTGTGCACGTTTATCTGTGTGACTTTGAACCTCATTATGATGTAGAACTATAATGCACCAATAAAAGCATAAAAATGAATAAAACAATTATTTTCATTTGCGATCCTGGCGTGTCTGACTTCTTGGATCACAGATATACAGATATTTCCAATATACATACCCCCTGATTATTTTTATTATTGGATACTGTTTTCTTAAAAGTGCATTACTTCATTTCGTTTTTGCTGAAAGAATAAATGCCAAATGTTCAATACTTTCTAATCATCATTTCACATATATAAGGAACTCAGATAATTTATTCATACTTGAAGGTCTCTTCCCAATATCTTTTCTGTGTATTAGGAAGAGACCAATATACCAATACGCACCACTTTCAATTGATAATTGGTAGACTATCTGGCCTCTTTAAATATTTTTTACAGGTTGAAAACGTTTTCATTTGACATTTTATTTGCTTAAACTTCTTCTTTTTCCATGGAGTGTGTTTTATTCACCAGCTTAATTTTGTATATACTTTGTTCTTAATTCTTTTCTTTTTTTTGAGGTACCGGGGATTGAACTCAGGGGCGTTCTACCTCTGCGCTACACCCCTGGCCCTATTTTTTATACTTCATTTTGAAACCGGGTCTCATGAAGTTGTGGAGGGCCTCACTAGGTAGAGAGAGAGAGAGAGAGAGAGAGAGAGAGAGAGAGCGAGCTGAGGCTGGCCGCGAACTCGGATCCTCCAGTCTCCGCCTCCCAAAGTACTGGGATTACAAGTGTGCGCCACCACGCCCGGCTTGTTCTTAATTCTTTGTAGTGAATAGTAGCCACTTTTTTCATGGCTGTTAGTCCATTGCTGGCTAAACCATAGAAACATCCCCTGCTGCATCTTGAAGTTTAACCCTGGTGTACACTAACCATATAAGACCAGTGTGAGAGATGAGTTATCTCATAGGTTTTTGTTATGCTTCGTTAGCCTATGTCTAAGAAGTATGTAAGTTAAGAATCAGATATAACATTTTTGGAAAGGTCTATTAACTATATAAATCTGATTATTTAACATTGAAGTATATATTATGTAAAAAAACATGTTAAAAATGAAGGATCATAAGGAAGAAGCTCTCTGAACACTCCTTTAAAATTTTTCTTTTTTTTAGTACAATTGTGGAAGTAATGCCTGTTCATTTTAGAAAAAGGTAGATAAAAGGACAAAACCCACTGATAATTCCTCTACCCAGAGAAAATTGCTGCTTACACGGTATTAGAGATTTTTCTAGTCTTTCATTTGTGTTCTTTCTGTGGTAGGCTGATTTATATACCCCTGAAGATGTCCTCATCCTTTTTTTTTTTTTTGGCAGTACTGGGGATTAAACCCAGAGGCATTCTACCTCTGAGCTATACCTGCAACTCTATTTTATTTTATTATGTTATTTTTTAGTTTGAAACAGGGTCTCACCAAGGCTGTCCTTGAACCTGCGATCATCCTGTCTCAGCCTCCCAAGTACTGGGATTACAAGCGTGCGTCACCACACCCAGCTGATGTCCTCATCCTAATGCCCAGAACTTGTGATACATATTTACCTTAAATGATTATAGAGAATTTCAGATTGTATTTAGCGGTCTTGAGATGGGGACATGTTCTTGGATTATCTTGGTGGGCCCAGTGTAATCTCAAATGTCTTTATGAAAAGAGGACAGAGTGAGAGTTAACAACAGTAGTGGGAGGTGTGACAGAGGGTCATGAGCCTTTGAATGAGCACTTCCTATGGAAGCTGTAAAAGAAAACTTTATAAATTGTTTATTCTTACCTGAAGTAACTATTACTAATGTGTTTACCTAATTGTGATATTTTATTGCATCATTTTTTCTACATTTATTAAGTGCAAAGGAAAGCGATTTCTGTCCCTCATTTATTTATTTATTCACTTATTTATCATGAATCTCTTTTACTTTAGGGTTTATATTACTAATTTGCTAATATTATTAACAATTATGACTAATATTATATATTTTATAGCTGCAAATGTTCCAGATTTTGCTGTTGAGATCTCTCTCAAGTTGGCTCCTATGTCCTTTTGATATGATGCCATCATTTTCTGGATATATCCTTATTTCTTGACATTATAGAATATTTCAGGCTCATTTTGTACCTTCCTTGCTCCAGCACTGGAATTGGCCATTTTCTCAAGAAGCCATGGTTTCTTATATTGGGGAATGGTATTTAGAAACCCAAACTTAGAAGCCAAGTGTGCTCTTTGGTTGTGTGGTATTATTCCGTCTTTCATTTAAAAAAAAATTACTATTTAAGTTCAATCACCAAATGTGTTCTTACTATTTTTTCATTTTTTTATTATCTTGCTTTAACTGAAACTTGACATACACTGAAATTTGGATATTATCTAATGGCAGTACTGGCTGCTTTTATTCAAACTGTTGATACTTTGGGGTCTAGAATTGAGATAAGTGTCCACTTCATTTTTTTTTTTTTTTTTGCGGTACCAAGGATTGAACCCAGGGGCATTCTACCCCTGGGCTACACCCCAGCTGTATTTTTTTTTTTTCTGCGGTACTGGGGATTGAACCCAGGGGCATTCTGCCTTCGAGCAACACCCCTGGCCCTATTTTTTATCCTTTATTTTGAAACCGGGTCTCACAAAGTCGCAGAGGGCCTCACTGAGTAGCTGAGGCTGGCCGTGAACCCGGATCCTCCGGTCTCCACCTCCCAAGTACTAGGATTACAAGCGTGCGCCACCATGCCCGGCTCCAGATGTATTTTTTATTTCTTGTTTGTTTATTTTTTTTGCGGTACTGGGGATTGAACCCAGGGGCGTTCTACCTTTGCGCTACACCCCCGGCCCTATTTTTTATACTTTATTTTGAAACCGGGTCTCACGAAGTTGCGGAGGGCCTCACTAAGTAGAGAGAGAGAGATAGACAGGGGGAGAGAGAGAGAGAGAGAGAGAGAGAGAGCGAGCGAGCGTGAGCGAGCTGAGGCTGGCCATGAACCCAGATCCTCCGGTCTCAGCCTCCCGAGTACTGGGATTACAGGTGTGCGCCACCATGCCCAGCTTCACTTCATTCATTTTTAACATTGATCAATAGTTGTTTTACCTCACCATCCAAAAACATCATCTCCTTTGAAGCAGTATTGCACTACCTCTCCTTGTTGCTGCCTTCCAGCGAACTCCTGGACACTGCATTTAACACTTAATCATCCAACACCTTTTCTTTCTCTTAATATTTCTCTTGACGTCATTCTTGATGATTTCAAGTTCCACATGTGCCTTAATTATGCATCAATTATGTAAGTATTCAATTACCAAAAAGATTTAACATTACTCAACCTGTAGTCACAGGACAGCTTTATTAGGAGCAAAAGACATACATTCAAACATATCTGGAGATCTCAGTTGTAGGTTGTTTGGCCCCACCCCCACGCTCTCACCCAGTTGCTGAGTCACAAAAGATGTATTCTTTCTCTAGGTGTTGAATAATCTCCTGCTTGAGTACAAAACACTTTAGGAAATGCAAAATCTACTTACAGAGAAACCTCTCTTATAGTGAGCTGGTCACATAGGCACATTCTAGTTACATGACCAACTTTAACCATTGTAAGTTCTCAGACCCTGAACAGCCAAAGAAATAATCCATTTATCAATACTAAATAGTGCCAACAGGCTGGTATACCCTGTCCCTGAAATAACTCTCAATCCCATTGTTCAAAACATCATTTATCTTTAATATATTTTAAAGTGTTGGCCACCAGTCCTTATATTCCTGTCAGCCCTGGAGTTAAGCCTGTGGTTAACTTAAATCAGATGAGATTAACAAATACGATGCAATATATATATATATTATGTAAGTATTCAATTTAGCATTTTTAAATCTACCATACTAGAAGTAAGCAAACTTACTTTATAAAAGGACAGAGTAAATATTGTTGGCTTTATAGATCATGTACTCTTTGTTCCAACCAATCAATTCTGCTGTTATTGTATAAAAGCTGTTTTAGACAATACATAAACAAAAGAGTATTGCTGTGTTTCAATTCTGCTATTATTGTATAAAAGCTACTTTAGACAATATATAAACAAAAGGATGTAGCTGTGTTTTATTTATTTATTTATTTATTTATTTATTTATTTATTTATTTATTTTTGCGGTACCGGGGATTGAACCCAGGGGCGTTCTACCTCTGCGTTACACCCCCGGCCCTATTTTTTTATACTTTATTTTGAAACTGGGTCTCACGAAGTTGCAGAGGGCCTCACTAGGTGTAGAGAGAGAGAGACAAGGAGAGAGAGAGAGAGAGAGAGAGAGAGCGAGCGAGCGAGCTGAGGCTGGCCGGGAACCCGGATCCTCCAGTCTCCGCCTCCCAAAGTACTGGGTGTAGCTGTGTTTTAATAAAACACTATTCATAAAAATAGTGGGCAAGATTTGGCTTTGGGAACTAGTGTCAGGACACTAGTGTCTTACCCTAAACCTATGAAATAACAAATTTAAATAGCCTACCACCCCTAGTTCTTCTATCATACTATGTACGAATGCCATAATTCTTCAAACACTTTGAGATTTGTAATCCATTAACCCTCCTCCTTTTTCTATTTCCAGCCCTGCCTTGTTCTTCTCTTTTATATCCTCCACCAGCTTAGGTTTTATGGTCCAATAAGTGATCAGTTTGTAGATAACACTCCTCAGCTCACATCACTCCTTTTCTTCCTTTTATTTATGTAGCAAAACTCAAATGCTGGTTAAACCCAGCTCTTCACAACTCTGTGTCTGAGGTTTTCACATTTCTGGGAGAAAAAGAAAATATTCAACTGTGTTGATTGATTGCACTTGAACTTTGCATATATCAAATGAAAGTGCAAAACTACCTGGTTGTTCTTCTGTATTTCCCTAATTATTTCTTTTTAATACAGATGGTCCCTAACCTACAAGGGTTTCGACTTAAGAGTTTGTGACTTTACCATGGTGTAAAAGCAGTGCACATTCAGTAGAAACTGTACTTTGAATTTGGAGTTTTGGTCACTAGCCATATGCAGTTGACACTCTCAAAATGCTAGGCAGCAACAGTGAGCTGCAGCTCACAGGCCATGAGATCTTGAGGGGGGAAATGACCCTCTGCAGAGGACTGTGCTGCTGAGCTATGATGTTAGGTGTATTAAATGCATTTTCAACTTACAACATTTTCAACTCATGATGGGGTTATCAGGCGGTAACACCACCATATAGTGAGGAGCATCTGTTGTCTCCAAATAACCATTTTCAAGCTTTGTCTATATTCTCAAAACTTCATCTGCACCAGCTGATGATTTCAACTCATACTTCACTGAGAAAATAGAAGCAAATAGATGGGAATAGCCTCATTTTCTCACCACTCAAGTCAATATAGGTATGTTGCATCCATACCTATTTTCTCTGCCTTCAGTCTATTATCATAGGAAAAATGGCTTCGTTACTAACAAAAGCCAATTCTCAATTTGTTTTGCTCTGAATCCTATTCCCTTTACCCTACGAGAATCTGCGCTTGTCCCCTCTCTCCTTTATCAACAGTGGCTCTGACTCAACTGGACCACTTCTCTCTGCACACATATATATGTTCTAGTATCTTCCATGTTAAAAGCAAAATTTCTCCAGTTATTGTCATATTTCTTTTTTCTTTAAGAGCAAAACTTCTCAGAAGAGTTGTCTAAGCTTTTCACCAAATCTCCCCACCCATTTCCTCTCCAGTCCTCACGAATCCATACACATTGATTTTGCGAAGAACCATTCTGCATAATTGAACTGTTGACATGTCTCTGTTCCTTGATTAAATATTGTGCTCCCCAATTTTCCGACTATATCACTGACTGTACCTTGTTAGTCTCCCTTTTCTTTCCTTCTGATCTGTAAATGCTGTAGTGTTCAGGGTTCTGTGTTGAGCCTTCTTTTCTATCTATGTGCTCTCTCTGAATATCTCATCAAGTCTCATGGGTTTACCTCTTGGATGTTTTATTATGGTGAGCTCCTAGGATACTTCCAATTTGGGGCTATTACAGGTGAGGTTGGTAGGAGTGTTTTTATACAAGTCTTTTTGAGGATATGTTTTTATTTCACTTGGCAAAAACCTTAAGAGTAGAAATACTAGCTCGTGGGTAGGCTC
This sequence comes from Glis glis, assembly GCA_004027185.1. Taxonomy (NCBI): domain Eukaryota; kingdom Metazoa; phylum Chordata; class Mammalia; order Rodentia; family Gliridae; genus Glis; species Glis glis. Next base: position 116,838 of record PVJS01000453.1, on the reverse strand, counting down.
TTTTAAGGTTTATAAGAAATCACCAGGGCTTCTCCCAAAGTGGTTTGCATGGTCCGAGTTCTGGTTACTCCAAATCTTCATCAACATTTGGTATCAGTCACTGAATTTTATCCATCCTAATAGATGGGTTCGGTTTAGTTTATAAATGCTTTTAATTTTTGTTTTAAAAACTACTAATGTGCCGGGCGTGGTGGCACATGCCTGCAATCCCAGCACTTTGGGAGGCGGAGACCGGAGGATCTGGGTTCGTAGCCAGCCTCAGCTCCCGCACGCATACGCATGCTCAAGTCCCATGGTTTTAAATACTGGCTATATGCTGATATTCCAAAACTTGTATGTTGATTTGATTACTTATCTGAGTGGCAAACTCCTTTCTATAACTTTCTATTTAATACCATCATTTAGCTATTCCATTAGAAAGTCATCTTTACATCTTTAAAACAGAACTCATGAAGCTTCCTTGTTCCAAAATGCAATTCCTCACTAATATTTTCCTATTTCAGTACATATACCAAAAGTCTAATCTCTTGAGTTAAAAATCTAGGAGTCTCCTTTGACCCCACCCACCCCGCCCCCTGGGACATTTAAAGTCCTCTTGTCTTTACCTGCAGGATACATCTCAAGGTGTAAACTTTTCTCCATCCTACTCTTCCCACTCTGTCTGAGGCCCCTTCATTTCTGGTTTGGGCCATTTTAAGAAGCCTCCTAAGTAGTAGTTTTTCCATTTTCAGTTTTTATTCCTTACAGATTATTTTTCACTCTGCCCACTGGAGCGACATTTAAAAAATGTAAATTAGTCCATTTTGCTCCCCAGCTTAAGACCATCCAAAGGTTTTCCATGATATAACTCATACTTTCTGACTTTCTTATAACTTTCCAAATATCATTTTCAGCACAATGGAATTTTGTGTTCTCCTCAAACAGGGCAACCTGATCCTTATCTTTCACTTTGCTCTTTCTTTTACTAGGAAGTTAGTCCACTGATGTCTTAGGTGACTGGCTTTTTCTCATTTTTGAACTCATATGTTAATTTCATTTGTGTGTCTTATCTAAAGTATTTCCTTTCCCACTCTATCGTAGGGATTATAGTCAGCATTAGCTGTGAAGGCTCAGATAATATTTTAGGCATAACATGCCAGATGATCTCTGCCAGGACCCTTCAACTCTGTATGTAGCAGGAAAACAGCCATGTGCCGTATGCAGATGAGTCAGTGTGGCTGGGTTCCAGTCAGCTTCATTTATAAAACTGAGCTGTGGGCCAGACTTGGCCTGTGGGCAGTAATTTACAACACTATTTCTTAACATTACTTGCTAACTATCTTCATAGCATAGTACTCTCTTAAAATGTCTTGTTTTATTTGTTTAACTATTTCTGCCTTTCTCTTTCTCACCTGCAATGCAAACTCCATAGGAACATGTACTTTATGTGATTTTTTTTCACGTCTCTGTTTCATTGTGTATATAATTCTGAATGGATTGCTGATTGGAGTTTTATTAATCTCAAAGATTAATCTGAAGAGAATGTGTACATATACACATATGAAGTCCTAGAATTTAAATGGCTCTTAGCAATCCATTCACCATTTATAGTTAATTTTTTATGATCTGAAGTAGATTTTATAGTTTTTTTATTAAGTTCAAATTTAGTTTATCTAATTGATTAGATTTTATGTTTGGCAGGGGGAAAACTTTAATATGTAGAATGGAATTTTACATTTTTTGTTTAATATAAAGTCTTTTATTTTACAACAAAAGCTATTGAAGATTTTGCGTTTAAATTTTGCAGCTTTGTGTGAATTGATATCACAAAAATTTGTCAGTTAATTATATTGATGTCTTTAATAACACATTTTTGTTTTAAAGTCTATTTTAATTAATATGATTATAATTACACTGGCTTCTTTTCATAGTATTTGCCTGATGACATCATCCTTCCATGCTGTGTTTCCTCCCTCCGTAGGCATATTTCTTAAAAGTAGAATATATCTTAATTTTGTGTTTGTTTTCAATCTGTCAATTTTTGTGATTATGATGAGTTTAATTCACTTGATTTTAGTGTTATCATTGATATCTTTGAGCCTATTTTTGCCATTTGAATTCTTATCTCAGTTTGTCTACTTTTTATGTATTTTTAAAAAGCTTTTCATATATTTTTGGAAGAAAAGGTATTTGTGTCTCTCCATTAATTTGATAAACACTCTAATATCCTATCATATTCTTTGGATTCTTCCACAAAATCACATTGTTTTGACATTCTTCAGAATTCTCATTCTTGGTTATTTTGGATATGCATTTTTCTTTGGTCATTGTGATTTTTTTTTTAAAAAGACAATAAATTCACCAAGGTGTTTTTTACTCCCACCTTTATATCTCTTAATTTATTTCTTGGTGCGCATTCTGAATTTATCTCTCCTCTTTTAAAGTCTTTAAACCAAAAATTTTTCTTTGCATGCCAAAGCATCAAAAGTCTGTATGGTTTAGAATATTTTATCATATTTTCATATTTGAATATACACAACTAATAAAGTATACTTAATAGGTGGAGTAAAAATTGACTAAGCTATTATAGAAAATTCAACATACCTCTTCAGATTTTTAATAGATCAAGCAGACAACATTTAGAAAAAGTGTCAAAGACCTGAAGAATGTGTTTGAGAGAAATAAGAATTACAATCATACAGATTTAAAAGAATATATAAAATTCTATTTATTTCATAGATCATAATATTGTTTCCATAGAAAACCCAATTACCTACAGATAAATTATCAGAAATAATCAGTGTTTATAAGATGTTTGGATATAAACTCAATATTCAAAAGTCATGTACCCCCCTCTCTCTATTTCTCTACCAGTACTAGGGCTGTATTAGCCAGCAGTTCCACTGCTGTGACTCACACATCTTAGAGGGAGAAGGAGTCTTTGCTCACAGTTCTGGTGATTTCAGTCCATGTTAGGCCGGCTCGCCTCTGCAGAGCTCATGGCATGGCAACAGGAGTCAGTGAGAGAGGGAGAGACCATTCTGTGCTCAGCTCACCATGGGGTAGGGACCTGAGAAAGAAGGGACAGAGAGAAAATGCTCGAATGGCCACCTCCCTCCCCCAACCCCATTCTACCAGTCTACGGGTCTCTCTTTCCATTTACTTGAAGTCTGTTTTGTTTCCTATTTTCTCTTTAGCTTTCACATATGAGAGAAAACATATGACGCTTGACTTTCTGAGACTGGCTGATCTCATTTAGCATACTATTCTCTAGTTCCATCCATTTTTCTGCAAATGTCATAATTTTATTCTTCTTTATGGTTGCATAAAATTCCATTGTGTGTATATACCACATTTTCTGTAGCCATTCATCTGTTATGGACACCTAGGTTGGTTCCAAAAATGTGGCTGTTGTGAATTATGCTGCTATAAAATGGATATGCATATCTCTCTATAGTATTCTGTCAATTCTTTTGTAATGATATGGAGGTTATATGCTGGTTCCATTCCTAGTCTTTTGTGGAAACTACACTGGTCTCCATAATGGTCGTACTGATTTATATCCAACCAATCTTGTGTAATAATTCCAATTTTGTCACATCATCGCCAACATTTATTATTGTTTGTGTTCTTAATGATTGCTATTCTAACAGTAGTTAAATGGAATCTCAGTGTAGTTTTGATTTTAGTTTCCCTGATTGCTAATGATCTTGAACATTTTTTCATATATTTATTGGCCATTTGTATTTCTTCTTTTGAGAAGTGTTTGTTCAGTTCAACTGTCCACTTTTAATACTGTTCTTGGTGCATTACAGTGTCACATCATAATGTAGTTCATAGTGATAGTAACATAACATGCACGCAGCACTTGGTGAGTTTTCCCCGGCTCCCTCCCTACTCCCCCCTTCCCCATTCAAGATATTGAGATTGACATATATGTATATAATGTCACATATGTATTCTCACATATGTAAATAATGTCAGCAGCAGTGTTTCATTAATTACTTCTACCTCTCCACACCCCCTGCCTAAAACCACCTCCCTTGTTCCACTGGAGTTTTTTTTCCATCATCTAAAGTTCCTTTTATCTCCCAGTTACTCGCTATCTTTCGCATATAAGAGAAAACATATACCTTTCACATTCTGTGTCTGTCTAATCTCACTTAACATAATGTTCTCCTTTTCCTGCAAATGATATAATTTTGTTCTTCTTTATTGCTAAGTAGAATTCCATTGTGTGTACATCCCATAATTTTGTGATGTATTCATCTGTTGATGGACACCTGGGTTGATTCCACAATTTGGTTATTATGAATTGTGCTGCTATAAATATGGATATGCATGTATTACTATAATATTCTGATTTTAGTCCCTTTGGAAAGATACCCAGGAGTGGTATAGCTGGATCATATGGTGGATCCATTCCCAGTTTTCTGAGGAATCTCCACACTGATTTCTTAGAGGTTGCACTAATTTGCAGTCCCACCAACAATGTACAAGAGTTCCTGTTTCCCTGCATCCTAACCAGCATTTATTGTTGTTTGACTTCTTGATGATTGCCATTCTGATTGGAGTTAGATGGAATCTCAGTGTAGTTTTAATTTGCATCTCTTTGATTGCTAATGATATTGAACATTTTTTCATGTTTGTATTGGCCATTTGTATTTCTTCTTTTGTGACATGTCTATTTAATTCAATTGCCCATTTCTTGATTGGGTTATTAGTTTTTTAAAGTGTTTTAAGTACTTTGTATATTCTAGATATTAGTCCTCTATCAGAGGGATAGCTGGCAAAGATCTTCTCCCATTCTGTAGGCTCTCTCTTTAGACTCTTGATGGTTTCCTTTGTGAGTAGAAACTTTTTTTGTTTAATGCTGTCTAATGTATTAATTCTTGTTTTAATTTCCTGAGCTCGGGGGGTCTTGTTGAGGAAGTTTCTACCTGTGCTGTGCCTGTATGTTGGAGTGTTTGACCTACGCCTTCCTTTAGTCTCTGGCCTTCTCAAAGTCTCTGGTCAATTGTCCATTTCTTGATTGTTTTTTTTTTAGTGTTATGTTTTTTAGGTTCTTTATATATTTTGTCTATCAGAGAAGTAGCTGGTAAAGATTTTCGCTCATTCTTTAGGCTCTTTTCAGACTCAAAATTTTTAAAAAGAAAATAAATGTTACAAATAAAGTTGGAAGTTCTCATGCATTCTTTTTAGAGGTAGTCATCACACTGTATTTTGTCTTACTATGCTAATGCTTGCTTCATTGGTTTGCAATATGTCTTAGTCCATTACTTGCTGCTATAACAGAATGCCACAGACTGAGTAAATTATAAACAATAGAAGTTTATTTTGCTTATGTTCTGGAGACTGGGAAATCCAAGATCAAGGGGCTTGTATGTGATGAAATATTAGCCATTAAATTCATGTTTTCAGATAATTTTGATTTTATGGAAGATACCCAAAGGTCTGTCTTTATACCTATAGAATTCTAACTGGAATAAAATGCACCAAAATGTTAATTCCATTTCTTTCTAGTCGTAATCTGATTATGGATGGCTTTTATTTTATTTTCTTACTTTCATATAGTTTCCAGAATGTGGTAGTATTTGTGTAGTACTTTTATAATAACAGAAAGAATAAAAATATGATTCTTATGGTATCTCATTTTTATTATTATAATCATTCATACTTATTTACTATACAAAGTAAAAATTTAAGGAATTTTAATGTTTAGCTTTTTGTTGCTTGAGACAAAGATTGGTATTTTGCTAGTCTTGAATAAGCAACTAGTCTTTAATGATAGTCTTTGGTACCAATGTGCAATATGCTTTCACCTAACTTTTGTTTTTCAGACAGTTTTTTAAAGTACATATCAAGATTCTACTTTTTTCCCCTACAGATAGCCTTTTAATTGACTATCAGTTCACCTTCAGCTTATTACAGGAAGATGATCGTCATCATACTGCCATAAACTTCATAGCAAACCCAGAACAGGTAAGAAAAAATCATCTTTTATAATTAATCATTTGAGTCTCGAGGGATATAACTCTCTGTCATCTTTCATTATGATTTTACTTTTTCTCAGAATTTTCACACTGTAGGGCATTTCTAGAAAAGACTGATCCTATTAATTTTTTATTTTCATTCAATTGAGTTATCCTTGTGATTCAGAAAGTTGTGAATACATATTTTAGAAATTGCAAATATTCCTATAATTTAAATTATATATAATTTGCATGTTGTTTTACAATTGAATTTATGCTTATAATTATACATTCAATTCAGAGTATTTTTATTTGAAAATAAAGTCCATGAATTCAAAGCATGCTATAGTAAACATATTTTCTTCTTAAATCTATACCATAAAGAATAGTAGGTTTTCATTATCATTTTCTAAATCTATTGATTTATCTGAGCTATACAAATATTGTCCTCATCAGTGATCTGTGTTTATAAGCTTATGACATTTGTAAGAAAGATTAATTTTACAGCTTGATATCAACACATCACTTCAAGAAAAGACTAAGATTGTCTGGAAATAGCGCATATATATTCATAATCACCTGAGATTTTATAAAGTCAAAAGGACCAAGAATAGAAGTATCAACATATAATTTATTTGCATGAAATTTTAGAATTTTTGGAAACTAAAAATAACTAATTCAAAATGAAGGTATTATGTTAAGCATATACATTATTATTATTATTATATATTGATCGACATTATTAAATACATATCATATATTTTAGTAATTTTCAAGTAGATGAAACATCTAAATGTATACTGAAATATTCTAGCTTCTTTTCTTTTGAAATATTTAATTGGGTTTGCTGAAAATGATATAATTTTTAAAATTCTTCTTTTTCTGTTTAAATAGGGATGTGCCCTCCCTTTAATAGAAGAGTTTATTCTATGTTTCTCCTGTTCCCTAGGTTTTAAAGAGTAACTATATTCTTGGGAATGCATTTAAAGTTTTGACTTTTAAATAAGGATTTTAAAGATATTTGCTTTCAAATATCATTCTCTCTTCACTGATTATCTGTGTTTCTACAAAGATATATTAATGTCAGCAACTATATTTATATAGTATTTATATATTTATGATAAGTATTTAGAAGTATATTATAGTCACCATTACTTCTTTTTTATTGTGGTGAATACATAAAATAAATGACTATTTGAATCACGGTTTAGGTGTGCAGTTCAATAGCATTAAGTACATTTACAGTGTACAATCATCACCACTATCCATCTACAAAACTTTTTCATTGTCTTTAATAAAAATTCTTTATCTATTATGTAATTTTTCTGCATTCTCCCCTCCCCCACCAACTCTGCTACATTTATTCTACTTTCTGCCTCTATGATTTTTTAAATTCTAGGTACCTCATATTAGCATAATTATATAATGTTTGACCTTTTGTGACTGATTTCATTTAGCATAATGTTTATAAGTTCAACCATGTTGTAGCATTATCAGAATTTCACTCTTTATCTTTGCCATCTTAATTGTTAGTAATTCTAAACCTGTGGGTTTTTTTTCAGTATCTAAGAAATTTAATGCAAGTGAGATATTTGACTGAAAATTTGAGTAATATTCCTCCCAGTGTTATCTAAAGGGCCTTGTGCATATGTCCAGATTAGCTACAATTCAAGTCTGCTTCTCTCTTCACCACCGTTGCCATTTTTGATGTCCAGAAATCCTTCATGCTGTCAAATGTCCTGGCTTTTCGTTTTACTTCTTACTGGCTTGTCCAAGTTGGATCCAAGAGCCCAGGCACATGTCCTGATGTTAACCTGTCCTGAGAAGTGTCACTAAAAATGCTCGTGACATCATTTTGTGTAATCCCCTTTAATTAAAAATATACTCACCTGGGAATAAACTCTAAAGTGAATATGAACTATTGATTAATGATTCCTATTTGTCATAACTATAATAAGATAACAAAAAGTAGATGCCTTGATTATTTATACATTTCCTACATTTTGACAACAGATTTAATTCTAATCCACTGTGGACCACCTGTAGGCACAGCTTTCAGGTGAACAATTTCTGGAGTAGATTTCTGCATAACATGATCTGCCAAACTCTCCTACGTCTACCAACAGTGTTCTAAATGACTGATTTGATCATTTTCTGGGATAACCACATGTCACATCTTTCAGTAGAGCTTTTTTTATTTATTTATTTATTTTTTTTTGTGGTACCGGGGATTGAACGCAGGGGCATTCTACCTCTGCGCTATGCCCCTGGTCCTATTTTTTATTCTTTATTTTGAAACCGGGTCTCACGAAGTTGCGGAGGGCCTCACCAAGGAGAGAGAGAGAGAGAGAGAGACAGAGACAGAGAGAGAGAGAGCGAGAGAGGTGAGGCTGGCCGCGAACCCGGATCCTCTGGTCTCCGCCTCCCAAAGTACTGGGATTACAAGCGTGCGCCACCACGCCCGGCTGAACTTTT